>CM022665.1:46786594-46931943 GCA_012295275.1 Chrysomallon squamiferum
ATAGACACACACGCATATATATATTTATGCATAAATATATACATGTATATATCACGCGTGTCATACCTATGTTTTATTTCACACTTGCCAGGTCGTAACGAGTTGATAGCACGCTACATCAAACTGCGGACGGGGAAGACCAGAACGAGAAAACAGGTGTCGAGCCACATCCAGGTACTAGCGAGACGCAAAGCAAAGGAAATTCAAGCTCAGCTGAAGGTAATAACCGAGGTATATATACATATTGATCTTTATTATTACAAAACATTCCCCCTCTCTCTCACGTGTGTGTGTGGGGGAATAAATCTTGCACTTGGCACCTCGCACTCTTTTTTTGGTGGGGGGTCTTCTTTTTACCCAGCTCCGCCTGTACACCTGTCAAAAATACCATGGTATGTGCTGCCTTTTTTGAATTGATGTAAATTATAAAACTTACGAGTTTGTGAACGTTTGAAGTATAAAATTTTTTTTTTTTTTTTTTTTCCCCAGTATGAAAAAATAATATGTTAATCTTTGTTTTTACAATTTCTCATGAATGTGTGTGTGTGTCTGTGTGTGTGTGTGTACACACATATGTGTATATGGGTATATATTGATACATATATGTATGTGTATTTATTGATATATTTATATGTATATTATGTGTGTGTGTGTGTGTTCACAAACACTGACTTTTTTTTTTTTATTTTTTTAACATTACTTTTGTTCTACTCAGTTGATATCAGCTTTTAATATATCGAATACAGATAACCCACTTCATGTTACTTGACACTATTTTTAGATCAGTTAATAACCGTGATATCAATTAACCAGTGATTAAATAACCTTTAATACAGATGATATTGAATAGCCTCATATTGTGTAAGATTTCTTCCTTTTTTTTTTTTTTTTTTTTTGCCAAGATCAATAAGATATCAAATAACAGCTATTTAAATAACACACACACACAAACGAAAAAAATTATAACTGTCAGCCTTTTTTCTTTTTTACTTCTTTTTTTTTTTTTTTTTTTTTTTATGTTTAATGCCCTCGAAGCTAGCTTACCTTGAAAGATTAAATTGATAATGATGAGGTGAACGAGTTCGTTAAGTTAGGTGTAAAGTTTTCCTGTTACAAATACAGGATTACCTGGTTAAAAAAAAAAAAAAGAGCAGGTAACTAACTGCCAGTGGGAGAGAGGTGTGGTTTATTTTATTACCAGTGCAGAGATGGTATCGCACCAGTCGTTTCATAAATAATAAGAGTAATTGCAATTAAAGAGAAAAAGAAAGAAAAGAGTGTTGTATACGCATGACTTTTATTTATACACGGGGATAAAAATAATACTGCAAGATCAGAAATAAAACGAGAAAAATCACTAAATCACTGCTGAAAAAGAATAAATATGATCAAGCCAATTGAAAAAAAAGAATACTTGTGCATGCACGTGCATGTGTATGCATATTTACATGTGTTTACATAATATTTTTTTACTTATATAAATATATATATATTTGTATATATTTATATATAATAAGTAAACAATAAAATAATAATAGTAACAAAATAAAAATAAAAATCAAACAGTCCACCCTCTTCTGACAAATTTAATTTAAATACAGATATGCTGTGCCCATTGTCTACCTGAAAACAACAATTACTTTTCTTATTATTCTTGTTTTCTATACCTCCATTAATTTAACACCATTTTCAATTTTACTGAAACTAATAAAAAAAAAATAATGTAATGTTTTCTTTTTCTTTACATTTGACCAACTTAAATCTCTCTTGAAATATTTTCAATTTCTGATATTTTATTTTGATTTTGAGCAGGTACATTAATTTCTGTGTATAAGAGTATTCTCTTTATGTACTTTTATTTGTGTTTAAAGTGATCAGTCCCACTGTGTTAATATTTTGCTCACACTGTGAGATTTTGTGTTTAATTGATACCAAGAAATTAAGTTAATCCAGGAAATAGAAAATGAAAGTTAATGTACTGTGCATGTATATTCATAGTCTGTATTAAATAAGGTCAATATATAAATATATATATATAAAATGTTTTTTTTTTGTTTTTATTTTTAAAAACGTATGTGTATCTATATTTTATTTATTTATTTTTATTATTATTTTTGTTTTCTCCTGTATTGTGTTTTTATTTTGTTTTAAATGTTGGTGTATTATTTCACCGCATTTATACATTTACAAACTGACTTGCAGATTCTTCTCATTGATTATTTATTTATTTATTTAATCATTTATTCATTATTCTTTGAATTAATCACTTTATTTATTTATATTTTTTAAACGATTTGTTAATGAGTGATGACATTTTATTTTTATTAATTTCAGGATGGTTGTGGACCTTATTCACAGGTAAAAATAATTAAAAATATTGTTTTACTTTTTCAGTAAAATTATTTGCTTCTCTCTCTCTCTCTCTCTCTCTCTCTCTCTCTCTCTCTCTCTCTCTCTCTCTCTCTCTCTCTCTCTCTCTCTCTCTCTCTCTCTCTCTCTCTCTCTCTCTCTGCAGATATAAACAAATTAAATCTTTTTTTTTTTTTTTAATTTTGTTTAATTTTTAAAATAAATATTCCTTAACATTTTTAACTGCCATTTAATTCTTTATCACATATATATATATATATATATATATAATTTTCATTTCTATTTAATTTTTTAGCATTATGGTAAAAAAACAAACAAATGACACACTTTTTTCCAATGATAAATATGATTATATGGGTTAGTGTGTGTGCATGTGAGTGAGTCAGATTACTATTTTTAATTTTATTTTTAACCACACTGATTTTTTAAAATATTTTTTAAAATATCAAATTTCTTGTACTAGGATCAGGCCTCCAGAGACAAAGCATTACAGCAAATGGCATCGATGTCATCGGCGCAGATTGTGTCAGCGAGTGCCATCCACAACAAGGCACTCGCGCAGAGCCTCGGCAACATGCCTGGCATCCCTCCTGTCAGACCCGCCTACCCGGGAGCACCATCGGTAATGACAACAACAACTACAACAACATCAGTCACAGCTAAAATTATAATAAGTAGTAGTAAAACAGCTACAATGTCAATAATGGCAAAAACAATGGCAAAGAATATAATAACAGAAGAACAGTAGCAACAGCAGCATCAGCAACAACTACAACAGCAGTTGCAAGAAAAATAATGAATAGCAAAACAGCTACAATAACAACAACAAAACAGCAGCAAAATATAACAGCAAAACAACAACAATAACAGCAGCAGCAAAAACAACTACAAGTAACAAGAAAAATAATAGCAGTAAAATAGCTACAACAACACAACAATATAACAGCAGCAGCAACAAAATAGCAGCCACAGCAACAATAGTAATAAATTAAAACAACAATAATACAATAATAAAAAACCCAACAACAAACAATAACAAAAGAAAGCAGTAACTTTATTTCCAGTACAGAAAAACAACAACAGAAACAAAATACTAATAATATTAAAGACAAATAGATCAGTCATTTCTAGTTTTTATGTCTAAATCTCATGGTATGATTTACTGAATTTTTATATTCATTTTTACTGAAGAGGTAATGAAAGCATACATTTTATAGTTTAATATTTGAATATTTTTAAAAGTAATTTAATTGTAATGTTATGTTACACAAATCTGAGATGTCTGTAATAAAAAAATGAATAATGATTTACCTCAGTTTTATACAGTTTCATACTATAAGGTAGTTTGTCACTGCAGTATTTACCAGTGCTTGTTTTTGGCTTTAGTCCAAGGGAGACTACCCTTAAATTTTGCTCAGATGCTTTTTCTTGTAGCATTAAATTTGGTTTTAATTTTATGTTTTGTTTTGTTACAGTTTTGGCATTCTGGTCTACAAGGAGAGTGAGTATATTATTGAATTTTGAAATATTTAACTAGTAAACATTTACTGTTGCATTTCTAAATTTGGATAAAATTTGTGATATATATTTTTTTTTAAATTTGTTTTTATACATTTTAATTTTATATGTTTACTAAATACTGTAAATATATCATATTGATGTTCCCTCTGAGGTGAAATGCCTTTTTTAATTTTTTTTTATTAGTGTTTATTTATATATTTGTATGTGTGTGTATATGTATGTGCATGCAAAGCATACACGCAGATAATTTAAAGATACTTCTAAAAAAAAATTGTGTTTCGCCTTGAGTTCCTCAATTTACCTGTCATTCTGTAGTCTTAAACATTTCTATACATGTTTTTCTTTAATTTAAAATACCAAAAAAAACACCAAAACTCCTATTTTTAAACTTTTGATTGAATTATATACGACGTTGTTGTTTACTGTTGTCGCAGTGTGAAGCCGTTTGGTTCTGGAGGCTACGGAATCGAGTCGAAACTTCAGTCTGGTATTCCTGGTGAGATGGCGCCAGCCTGGCAGGACCGGTCTATCGCTGGACCCAAACTGAGGCTGGTCGAGTTCTCCGCCTTCCTAGAGCAGCAGCGAGATCCGGAGTCAGTTGGGGTGAGTCGCAGATACAAGTTTAAACAGGGCTTTGTACAGTCGCAGATACAAGTTTAAACAGGGCTTTGTACAGTCGCAGATACAAGTTTAAACAGGGCTTTGTACAGTCGCAGATACAAGTTTAAACAGGGCTTTGTACAGTCGCAGATACAAGTTTAAACAGGGCTTTGTACAGTCGCAGATACAAGTTTAAACAGGGCTTTGTACAGTCGCAGATACAAGTTTAAACAGGGCTTTGTACAGTCGCAGATACAAGTTTAAACAGGGCTTTGTACAGTCGCAGATACAAGTTTAAACAGGGCTTTGTACAGTCGCAGATACAAGTTTAAACAGGGCTTTGTACTTAGTAGTAAATATTGTGTTGTGTTAATAATGATATATTAAATGAAGGTATATTAAATTGGTTTATCTGTGTGTGTGCATATATATATATGTATGTATATATATGTGTGTGTGTGTGTGTGTGTGTATATATATATGCACACTTGTATATATGTATATGTATGTGTATGTGTGATTGTATTTTATATCTATGTACGTATGAATATGTATATGTATATATATTGTTATAATACTATCATCATGTTATTTTTATTATTATTATTATTATTATTTATTGTGATTATCCTTATTGTTAAAATTTATTTTCATTTTTATATTTTTACTCACTAAAACAGAATTTAATATTTAAAAAAATCAAACAGAACAAAACAAACAAAAAACACCCCCATAAAACTCCATATTAATAATAAACTGATACTTGTTTAATTGTTTAGTTACAATATATATTGTTTAAATGACTGATTTATGGCATAGTGAAATATATTTTAATATAATTTGAAATATATATATATATATATACACATATTTATCATAATAATAAACTGATGTTTAGTTAATTGTTAAATTACAATATATACTAGTATGTTCAAATGACTGATTTCTTAATTACTTGAAAATAATAGTTTAATGTTGTTTTTTCTCTTTTTAAAACTTTCAGTATCACAAACATCTCTTTGTTCACATCAACGCCACAGCCAGTTACAATGAGCCACTGCTTGAGGCGAGTCATTTTACAGAGATTTGTATTTAAAATGCTTTTATAACATGTAACATTTGTATTTTAAAATGTTTTTATAACATGTAACATTTGTATTTAAAATGTTTTTAAAACGTAACATTTGTATTTTAAAATGTTTTTAAAACATGTAACATTTGTATTTAAAAATATTTTTAAAACGTAACATTTTTATTTAAAATGTTTTTAAAATGTAACATTTGTATTTTAAAATGTTTTTAAAACAAGTAACATTTGTATTTAAAATGCTTTAAAAACATGTAATGGTTTTTTTCTCATATATATCATTTGATAAACACGTAATGATGAATACAAAATTGACAGAACTAGTTATCTGAATTTTACGCTATTCTGACGTGTTAGAAAATATTTAAACCATAATTTAAGTAATTAACACTTCTGTTTCCAGGCTGTGGACATTCGGCAGATTTATGACAATTTCCGGAGAAGAAAGGAGGCTTGAAAGAATTGTATGACAAAGGTCCACAGTCTTCATTCTTCCTCGTCAAATTCTGGGTAAGATTTATTAAAAAAAAAAAAAAAAATTAAATGTTAAAAAGGAAAATAATAATAATAATAAAATAACTTTAAAAAAAAAAAAATAATAATAATAATAATAATAATAATTAATAAAAAAGGGTTTATTAAATCATTTGTTTACATTTGTATAACAGTTTTTGTGTAAAATAGTAATAAGAAAATTATTAAACCATTTATATGACAAATTCTGGGTAAGATTAATATATGGAAATACATGTTTATATATATATATATATATATATATATTTGTATAATTTTTGTATAACATTTTTAAGATATTTATATAATTTTTGTATAGTAATTTCTGGGTAAGATATATATAAAAGAAAATTATGAAGATATTTGTATAACAAGTGGAACAAATTGTGGGTTAAAAAAATATATATTAGTATAACTTCTGTGTAAGTGTGTTTATGTAAAATTAAAAAGATTATTAAAACATTTGTATTACATTTGTATAACAAAATCTGAATAAGATAAAAAATTAAAACATTTGTATAACATTTGTATAACAAATTCTGGCATAAAATAACAAAAGTATTAAAACATTGTTATAACTTTTGTATGTATAACATTTGTATAACATTAACAAAAGAAAAAAAAATTAATATATTAAAGAAAATGGATGATAAAAAGAATAAAAGGGAAACAGGTAAGAACAGTAACAATAAAAATGTTTTGTATTTCAGGCTGACATTAACACAAATGTTCAAGATGAAGCAGGAGCTTTCTATGGAGTGACAAGCCAGTGAGTTATTTTTATACTTTAACCCTTCAACACTCAGCACAAATGCTGTAGCTAATAGTTACATAAAAGTCTTGATGTAGAGCTAAAGTTGAGAATTTGGGGCACATAATTTGTTTTGTATGATTATTAGCTTGTTTTATGATATTTGGTGAGACTAAAATTAAGTAGATTATTTAGTAATCGTTAGACTGATAAGATTTCGAAGATTCACAAATGTTAATATTAATTTTTTTTTTTTTTTTTTACAATTTAAAACTTACATATATTTTTTTTTCAATTTAAAACTTACATATTTTTATTTTGTCAGAGTAATACATTCATTAAATATATATATATATTTTTTTTTTGTTATAATCTAGAACTTCCATTAACTAATATATTTTTATAAAATTTTAATTTTTTTTATTTATGTTATTTTTATTTTATATAGTACATTATTTTAATTTTATTAAGTATGTTATTATTTTTACTATATTAAGTATATTATTTATTATTTTATTAAGTATCATGTTTTTATTTTATTAAATATTTTATTTTTATTACTCCAGGTATGAAAGCAGTGAAAACATGACAATTCAGGTATCAACCAAGGTGTGTTCATTTGGCAAACAGGTGGTGGAAAAGGTAGAGGTAAGTGCAATTAAAAAATATACATTTGTAATTAGCTAAGGTCACTAGTAATTTTTGACTGTTTAGTTGACAGTGACAACAGGTTGCTTGTACAGAAGTCAGAATTTAATTTTATTGCTCTGTTTTAAAGTGCATTTCATCCACAGAAATATATTTTGTTCAGTTCTAGTAGTATATTCCAGACAGTTTAACAAATGTTGTGGTATGGAGTTGCTCTAAGACAAAGGTGCTGATGATTTAAAAAAAAAAAAAAAAAACCCAACTAAAATAAAATAAAATAATAAAAATAAAAAGGGAGACAGAATATCCTTATTCTGTAGTTATACATTTTTCCAATTCCGGCAATAGATCTCTGCCAGTTTTTCAAATGTTGTGGTATGTGATTTTTCTGTCTGTGTGTGTGTAATAAAATAAAAATAAAATAACCATAGTTACCATAATGTAGATAAGACATGTATTTAAAAGTAGAAGAAGGATAAAATAAATTTTAAAAACAGTTTGAAGTGTTTCCAATACAGCTGTAATAAATAATAGAATAAATATATTTATTCATCCTTAGTTTCCCTTAACACAGTATTTTATTTACTTAAATTTTAGTTGTTAGTTTAATGCCTTGAAAAAAAAAAAATGCATGAAATAAATGAGTTTTTTTTTTTAACAATAAAATAATATTTGAATCATTCTGAAGTGGTGAAATTGTCGTTTCAGACTGAGTATCCCCGGTTTGAAAACGGCAGGTTTGTGTACCGAATTCATCGATCTCCAATGTGTGAATACATGATCAACTTCATTCACAAGCTGAAACACCTGCCTGAAAAATACATGATGAACAGCGTTCTCGAAAACTTCACAATTTTACAGGTAAGTCTCACGGTATGCCTTGGCTTGGTCCAGAAATTATCACCGTTTTTCTCACTAGGTGACTTTTGAACATGTTATTTTATTTATATGTGACACACACACACATGCATTCTGAAAAGTGGAACTAAATACATAAATTCCTGTACAAATAGCTAAACATTGTCTTTGAATTTCACTTTGAAAAATGCTATGTTCTTTTGTTCAAGCCTGATACTTTTAGCCTGTGTGAATTTGATGGGTCTAAGATCATTTTCTATATGATATTCAAGCCTGTTAATAAAGAGCTAATATTACCATTAAAGTCTTTGGTATTTGCTGTTTTGTTGCCATGGAAGAAAGACCAGAATTTTTCAAATGTATTTTGTAGACAGTGTTAGAAATGTTTTGAGGGTGCCTTTCAGCAAATAGATGGCACAAAAGTTAATTAAGCATACTTTAATAATTTTGTTAAATGATTATATGATATCTGATGACAAGAAACTTTATTTACTTTGCTTTAATGATTTTATTAAAAAATAATTAGCTTACCTTAGTACCAATGTTCTTAATATTTATAATAATAGTGTAATATTGCTCTCATTGTTTTAAATAAATGAATTAAGATTAAAATTTGTTTTTGTTTCAGTTAATACAACATTAATAATAATAATAATAATTAGGATAATAGTAAAATTAGTATAAACAAATAATGAAAACAACAACAACAATAATAATATCTAATATCTAAAATTTCTTTTTTCTTCTTTTTTTTTAATCAAATGTTTATAATTATATTTTTAAAAAATGACACACCTATAATTCTTGTATTTTTCTCTTTTTATTTTTAATTAACAAATCAGTCAACTAAGTTAACATTTTTACAGAAATAACGACAATCTAATTTACTGGTAATTTTAGTTTCCAAAAGAAACAAACAAAAAAAAAAAAAATTAATAAACTCAATATGTCTTACCTGTAATTAATTTACCTGTAATTTGTTTTTAACTTTACAGGTGGTCACAAACCGAGAAACTCAGGAGACTCTGCTGTGCATTGCGTTTGTGTTTGAGGTGTCAACCAGTGAGCATGGAGCTCAGCATCACATATACAAACTCGTCAAAGACTGAGTACAGCCGTCACCTGTCCATCTGTTTATACATATGTGTGTGTGTGTGTGCTATTCAAGCTTCCAAAAAAAAAAAAAAAAACCTGCAAAAAAAACAAACTGTTAAATTACCAAGCTGATTTGCAGACAGGAAACTAAGATCAGGACTGAAAAAACAATATCAGCAAGTGACTGAGAAAGAGAGAAAGAAGGGAAGAGAGGGAGAGAAAGAAAGATTCGTTACGTTTTCATGCAAAAAAAAAAAGGGAAAAGAAAAAAAATATATATATATAATTCATTGTTTTGTTAACTTCTGAAGTGCCTTTTCTCGTCAAAACACTTGTTTGTTAATATTATTATTATTATTATTATTATTATTATTATTATTATTTTTTTTTTTGGTGCATCTAGTAAATAGTCACCATGGTGACACTATTACCAGAAAACCTCACTGTAAGTTTCAAAAAAAAAAAAAAAGAAAGGAAAAAAAAAAATGTATTTTAATTGTCAACATGATTTCATAATGACATCGTATTCATCATCCTCATCATCGTAATCGTCATGGAAACAGTCATCAGGCACACAGTGTCGTGCATTGCATGTGGAAGACGTTCTGATATTTAATATCGAGTGTATTACATAGTCCGTTCGATTATGTAGCTTAACTGTAATATAGTCTGTTGATGTATCATGTCGAAAAACCAGTCAACTGATTTTCTTTTTGAATTTTTTTTATTTTTTTGTAATTGTTTAATAATAGTGTTAATACCATTGGATATGTTACAGGTTGTTGTCACATACAGGCAGTTTTATATGTATACACACCACCAACCCAGTCTGCTTTCAGGCTTGAATCTTTAAAAACAATTATATATCAATACCGTTCTATGCCTTCAGTTGATATACATGCATTATCAACGATTGTTAATTGATACACATTATCAACAACAGCTGTTGGTTGATACATTATCAGCAACAGTTGGTTGATACATATCAACAGTCTGTTGATACATTTGGTTATATTGATAAAACAAATTTATTGAAATCGCATATACTGTTGAGATATATATATATATATATTGATATAATAAGTTTCAGTTAATTGATATTGTTAATCTGATCTTATGCAGTCAGTTAATAGCAGTTATATACACTTGATAAATGTTATGTCACATATGCTTGGTTGATAATACATGATATCGCATACTGCTCTGAATATGAGAAGGTAACTTTCAATAAGATAAATTTCCAATAATACCTTTACTTCTGCATACCTTGTGTGTGATTAATTCTCCTGGGAAATGCAGTGTCTTTACATAACTCAATTTTCATCTAAAAAAAACCCAGCATGTAACAAGATATTCAATATATTACCGATACATACAATATTAGTATGTACAAATCGTAAGTAATGAATTTTCATAATTGTAGTATCTGTATGCACACAACCAATACAGTGGGTGTATTTATATTTTTGTTTTGTTAATATTTTTAATGATGCAAATTGCAGAATATTCTTTGGAGAGAGAGAGAGGGAGAGAGAGAGAGATTGAAAAAAATAATTTTTGACTGCCAAACTGATGCTTAATTATCTTTAATCATGCAACTGAACTGTACAGGGTGGCGAGGTGCGTTGTTGATTTCAGTAGTGCTTATTGTTGCCAAATGTGAGTTTGTTTAGCTGTCATTCTAGCTTTTGTTAGTGAGGGATAAACCTGGATTTTATTATTCTGATAGCCGTTGAAACAGATTCCACCTGTTTGTACTACCTACATTCATTTCTGTTACAGTTTCATATCTGTCAGTATAATTTATTATTATTATTATTATTATTATTATTATTATTATTATTATTATTATTA
Organism: Chrysomallon squamiferum; assembly: GCA_012295275.1. Taxonomy (NCBI): domain Eukaryota; kingdom Metazoa; phylum Mollusca; class Gastropoda; order Neomphalida; family Peltospiridae; genus Chrysomallon; species Chrysomallon squamiferum. The sequence continues at coordinate 46,797,892 of CM022665.1, forward strand.
TTATTATTATTTTTTTTTTTTTTTTTTTTTTTTTTTAGATATTACTATTATAATATTTTTACTGTTACTATTATTTTTTTTTTTTTTTTTTTTTTTGTACTATTACTATTGTTATTTTGTTTGGGTTTTAGAAATCATTTTCTTGATTTTCTGTGAAGGTTTTTTTGCTTTTATAATGTTAACTATGCATATATGCTGGCCACACTTGTTTTTTTTTTTTTTTTGTATTTGTTGTTGTTGTTTTTTTTATCTTACTTTAATGCTGTACATCTTTTAAAACTGTTGGTGGGTTTTATGTGATTTTAAAAACATCTGTTCTATTTACTGAGATCATAGGACGTTTGCTCGATTGTTTAAAATCTACATTATATACCAAGGTTACATACTTAACATTTATAATTATTGCATTTTAGATTTTACTATGTTTTTACCATTTTATTTTGAAGAAAAACCATTTCTGAATTTTCTGTCAATATATATTGTGTATTTTTTTAACATGAAAAAACCCTGAAGAAACACAAACTTGTACAAACAAGCAAAATTTTTTTATTATTATTTTTTTTTATTGACTGCTAAACAGAATGGTTTCAACTGATAGGTTACACATTGTAAACTCTGTAATATTTGGCTGATCAGGATTTGCAGCAATCTGATTTGTTAATTCATTTTACATTTGTCAGTGCTGATTGGCTGAGACTGCCAGAAGCTGTATAATTGATCTCCAGAGTGAAGGCAGCTGTAGGCCAATATTAGATTTAAAAAACATGATGATGTACATGTTTGTTTAAAGTACTGAACTTATTTTGAAAAAAAAAAAAAATAATAATTTTTAAAATAAAAAAAGAAAAGTTTCAGATTTCCTGATAATGAATAAAATTAATTAAAAAAAAAAAAAAAAAATTTTTTTTTTTCAAACTGCTTATGACCTGTCCCAGTTATATAAATTTACATAATTATTTACCACTTATTACTATGAGATACATTTGTTATCACACCGTCACAGATTATAGCATGTCTGTTTTAACTGTTTTATCATCCAGTCATGATCATTTACTGTTTGGATTGTTAAGATGTTTTTAAGTTTTGTTTTAAATTTAATCTACCTGTAATGATATTCACATCATCAGGAAGGTCGTTCTTAGGGATATTTCATAACAGAGATAAATTATAATCTTTTTTAGTTTTAAATTTATTTTTTATTTTTATTTTAAATCATGTAAATTCACATAAAATTTTTGGATTTTTTTTTTTTCTTAAAGATTATATGTAGAATAACAATTCATTTTTTAAATTAATTTTTACTATAATATATTCTTTTAAATTTGTAGATTTCCATTTATTGTCATTATTACAAATATTATTAGATGAGAATATTTTATGATAAAATTAAAAATATTTCAAGTTTCAATTTTGCCTTCAAAATGTGTAATGTGTAATTACTTTCACATTCAGTGAATTTTACAGTTTTTCTTATTTTTTAACTTTCAGGAAAGATAAATATACCTTCCTTATGATCAGTTTTATCATATTTGAAAATCTGTCCAAATTGTCTTTTTTAAATATAAATGTAAATTGTTTTAAAATCGCAATATTTTCTACTTACATCAAGAGAAATGTTACTTACTCATACTACTGTTGTACAGTTACTATTATCTTTTTTATCACTCCACATTGTTTATTCTTTTATTTCTATGATATTTCAGGCTTTTACTGTGTCATCACAAATCGTCCATATGTCTGTTGAGATGTCTTAACAATTGTGTGCCTTACATCAGTATTTTTAAGTAATAGTACAGAATTTACAGCAGTCGTGTATTTTATTTTATTTGTGGCTATGAAATGAATCACGTTTTAATGAAAGTAAGTTATTTTTATCAAGTGTACTTAAATGGTTTTTTTTTTTTAAAAAGAAAAATTTCATGTTTTAATATTTATTATTTTTTTTAAAATTAATTGTGACCAAGAAATATTTTAATATAGAATTAAATTTTTTTTTTTGAAAATTGTTGAATGTTTATAACCAGGAGAATGGCAGTTTTAATGTGTTATGTAAGTACAAAGAAACATATACAAACTGTTTTACTTCTGTTGTGTAATATTAAAAAATAACACACATATACCTGTGTATATACTGCTATACGATATAAGTTTATCATTAATTATAACTACTATTTTTTATATATATATGGCTTTATCAAATGATTGATATTTTATATTACAGTAATTCAAAAAATAATAAAATATGTTGTTTTTATTTAAAATAAAGTGGTTTTATGTTATAAAATATTTGCAAATATGCAAAATAAATATATTTTATTGTAATAAAATTAAGATGAAGTGAATTTTAACAGATTATTTTATAATAATAAGAAATTAATATAAAGTAAATTTTAGCAAATTATCTTATAATAATGAAAATAAATCTATTAATTTCTGTATTTTAAAAATAACAAACATACATAAGAACTTTTATGATACACTGTAATTTATTAATATAATTATGTATATATATATATTTACATTAGAAAATATACAAAAAAAAAGCCAAACAACCAAACCCCCCCCCAACAATAACAATGGTATATAAAAGAATGTTTAAAGGATTAATAACTGAAAAAAAGAATGACAACCAGATTATTTTGGTAATGGTATATGCAAGATAATTTGATAAATAAATGAACAGCGGCCATTATGTTGGTAAACAGCACTGCAAATATAAGATTTTGCTTACAGATAAATTGTTAAAATATTTTATTATTAAAAACAATTTAAGAACGAAGAGAACACCTTTTTTTTTTTTTTTTTTTTTTTTTAATTTTATTATTTGGTATAAAGAAATGAATTATTTTACATCTAAAATTTGCTCATAGAGTAACATGCATCTTTAAGGCACAGTCTGTAACGACTATTTACTCAGTTGGCAAACTATTACATTCTGGCATTCAAAAAACATATTCATATTATTATTTGAAAAAACAAGATTTTATTTCAAATATTATGAGAGTTTGGAAACTGTATTAACAAAAATTTCTAATTTAATGTTTGATTGTATTATTATTTTTACTATATAAAAAGTATACTACATAATACAAACAGAGAATTAATACTGATACTTTCATTGCAGGGAATATGATAAAGTTTACAGATATATATATATATAAAATATATATATATATAATGCAAGATAACATTTTAGTTTTTATACCATCAAGTGCAAGACAGTTTCACAAAACATGAAAATGTCAGATGTTATGTATGCATATTGTGGCAATTGTATTGTTTCAGATATTTGTTATATGGTATGGCAAATACATGAAAATATATTTTTTTATAAAAAGAATAGTAATTAATTTGAAATAGCAACATGTTGATTTTTAAAAGACTGAATTTCATTTAAACTTTATTATTATTATTATTATAATAACATTATTTATTATTAATAATATTGTTAATGTTTTTATGATTATTATTATTATTATTATTATTATTACAAACATTTCTGTTTCTTGCATTAAGCTTAATTTTATTAATCATATCACTTAAAGAAAAAACACAAAAAAACCCAATAAATGTTAGAATTTTAAAATGGTATAGTCCATTCAGTGATTTGAAGTATAATGTAAATGACGTCATATACTCAGTGATGGTTGTTAAAACACAGTTGCCTCAGAAACGTTTATTTTGTATTACAAAGTTTTCATAAAGCTATATTTTTTTTCTTGTTAACATTTTAACAAAATGTAAAACATGGCAATAGCGACTTTTTACAGTTATTCTGTGCCTTGAAATGTGGAAGTTCCGTCCTAATACTCTGTGATGAGTCAATGGCCTTCACCTTTACAAGCAGAATAGATATTATTTAAATTAATTTGTATAAACAAAGAATTAGATTTTTAAGATACGTTTAAAAATTATTTTTGGATTAAAAAAAAATAATAATAAAAAATGAGAATGTTTCAGTATCATTCAAACAATATTAAGCACATATTTTTATTAAAATTATTATTATTATTTTAATAACAAAATTTTTGAAGAATAATTTTTAAAAAATTAATATTATGGCAAGGTTAATAACATGAAACACATCCTCCCACAAACAAAACGCACGCACGCAATCAAACGCACACACACAACAATGTTCCATTTCTTCATAATTGTAAGAATCTTCTACTTAACTATGTATTAATATATTATACTTGATGTTTTTATAAAAAAAGAAAAAAAAATAATAATCAAAGACAGATAATTAATTTTATATGATTCTTGGTTACTCATAACATTTCTCTGCGTATATCAGTAATTACAAATTTAACATGATGATATTTATATTTAACTTGATTGAAGCTGCTGTGTCATGTTTTTTTTGTTTTTCTTCTTTCACTCTGTTTGGTTACCACGAGAGAGACAAACGTTTGTAAATCCCATTTGTGTTACAGTTGTTATGAATAGTCTCACCCATCACATACTCCCACCCTGAAACCCACCCTCTTCTCTTACCTCTTAGTTTTTATTTCAGTAAATAGTTATTATTACTATTAATTATTATTATTATTATTATTATTATTATTATTATTATTAATTATTATTATTATTATTATTATTATTATATCGGCTGCTTGATTATAATAATATTGTTGATGATTGTGAATCTTAATGACAAAATAAATTTAAAAATAACAATAAAATAAAAAAATAAAAACTTCCAAGTGATGAATGAAGAAAGAAAAAAAAGAAAAAAAAAAGAATGTAAAACACTTTCATTATCTGCCATTTTAAATAGATGGTTGTGATTAATCATGAAGATTATTATTTTTTAATTTAATTCATCATTATTATTATTATTATTATTATTATTATTATTATTGTTATTGTTATGATTGTAAAATTGAAAAATTGTTCTCGGTTTTGCTCCGTCCTTGAGAACTATTTAATATACTTTTATTTTTAATTATTTCATCTTTTTTAAATTTAAAAATTTGTTTCATTCTGAATTTAAAATTTTGATCAAAAACAGTATTTAATGTCGCCAAAATACTAAGACATAATTTAATGTTGTATAAAAATTAAATTATTAACATTTATATTTTAAGAAATTGAATACCTAATCTGGTTAAAACCTAGTTTTAAATACATTCTTTCATTTCACAGACTTTTTAGGCCTTTTACCAACCCACTAGTCGAAACTGCTGAATTTATAGAATTTAGAATTGAAATAGTAATACATTGTGACAAAAGATATTTTCAAAGAAAAATGTTCAATGTAAAAATAATAAAACAAGAATTATGTAAAATAATACTGTGCAACTGTGCAACATTGTATACATTTATGCAAATACAATGTAAACAAAACGTCTATCTCTGTAGTGACTTGTTTGGTAAATGCATTTTATACACGTATATATAAATATATATATATATATATCTTGATTTTAGCGCCCTTAGTGAGCCATTTTGTACATCTTTTCATCTTCATATACAAATAATCCATTCTTTTATAATATATTTGTCTACCATGTTTGAAATTAAATGCTTTTGTAAAGAAAATGACGTGTTTGCTTTGTTCATTACTTCTGACAGTCGTTTATAAATTACAGGAATCAATCTATCAAAAACAAATATCTCTCTCTCTCTCGCATATGTATATGCATATGCATACTCGTACTTTTTCTCGAAATAATGAAATATACTTACTACGTCACAAAATATTTTCGTGATTATTCGCTGTATTATGCATGCACACATGCACAGTGGGGGAAAAATATATACATAAAAAAGCAGTAACAACAATTTAAACTAATATTACTGAGTGACAGTCAAACTTATTTAATTTTAACTATGGTAAGGTTGTGTATCGCGATTCAGTATCTTGAATACAAGTAGTATGTATTTATTTATTTATAAAAAAATAAAATCATACAAATGGTAATTCTTTTCCTATTTCATTACTGATACTGCGCTACTGCTGCTACTGCTAGTAGTAGTATTAATAAGGATAATAGAAATTGTGATAGTTATGGAAGACCGGGCTTTATAAAAATGAAAGTAGGCCTGCTTCCCGGAATTTTCGAATACGAAAACGAAACATACATTTACCTTTTATATATATATATATTTTTTAAATAAAATGATAATTTAGTAGTAGTAACATGTAGAAATTATTATTAATCAGGCACAGGTATTTCATTATTAACAATCAATCGCATACACAGAACAGTTTGATCAAATTTCAAAAACATCAAAGTGATATTAAAATAAAAATTTATCAAAGTTAAGATCGTTCATGACACCAAGCATCAAAGAAACATGAAAAATTCTCTCACAATTTCCCCACTTCCCAAATACTTCAAAGAATCTAAATAAAACAAACAGTATATTTTTAATAACTCTGAAGTGCAGAGATCAAAAGAATGGCCTGATTGATCTGAACGGTAGATCAAAGGATGTTACCGATATGAATGCTCGTTCACACGACAACTTGCAATAAGTATGTTTGTTTAACATGGTGGCCTCTTGTTCGTGAACCCATTTCAGAACCTTATAAATATGACAGATGGAGCTTTTCATGTCATTACAGTTCTCTGGGTATCAAGTAGCAGTCACATCACACTCGGAATTTAAAAAAAGAAATATAAAAATAAACGTTTTCTTCGATACCATTACATACTGAGAATGGATGTTTTAGAAGCCTCTATGAAGTTGAAAAGCATGTTAGAAGCACACGAGAAAGCCGTTAAGAAAATTCAAAGTTTAGGTATTCAAAGATAATTTTTCTTTATTTATTAATTTAGATCTATTAATTTCATTAACACTAAAGGCTTACTGAAATTGCCATATATGTTCATAAAAATATGACTGGGTCATTTCATATTTGTCAAAGAAGCAAACAAAGAATTTATTATTTATCATCATTTATACTATTACTTGTTTTAGTTTAGTATAAAACGTTACTGTTTATTTATTTAATTACACAAATTCACATCGATATTTTATTTGTTCTGTTTACAGAAACATCCATAGATCGCCTGACAAAGACTCTGGTTTTAGGAAACGCATGTAACCACGTCCGCAACGGCCACCTCGTCATACAACGTCGCTGTATTCTGCTGGGTTTGAGAGAGATGTACATCGTGTACCGCACGCGCAAGTGGCGGGAATTCACGACGTATGTCGGTCTGCTCACCGCCATTTTGGATCCTGAAAACGAGTCTCATCTTCGCTGGAACGACCCTGGTCCTCATCCCAGCAACAGCCATGAGGTTACCGACAACGCCAGAGTATTCTCTATAGACTTTTGTGAAATGAACAGAGGCTTATAGCATACAAGCATAATGTATAATATTTAAAAACGTAATATAAAAAAGATATACAATATGAAAACGGACGCCTAATTATTGCGCTAGTATGAGAAATAAATGAATTAGTGTGCTTAATATAATTATATTATTGCATTGTGTGTGTGTGCTTAAAAATAATTATGTTAATTTATTTCATGTTGTTATAATAGTAAACAGTGCTGAATGTTTGTTTTGTTTTTCTGTTATTTTTCAAAATTTTGTTTTATTGTTATACGTAACTGAAGTTATGTCAGTAAAAACGTATCATTATTTACATTATTGTAAATGTATTTAATAAACCTGTCAAAATAGATAGATGAGTTGGAAAATAATACATGCATACCAATATGTAATATATAAATATTAACATTTAGATCAATGTATTTTGAAAATCTGCTTATGTTTTGATGTTTTTGTGTATTATTTTCTTGGTTGATGTTAACCAGAATTGTGGCTCTGTGGATGCTGTACACGATAAATATTTAATGTTATTGCTGAATTATTTCATCGCTCAATAAATTCGGTAAACATTAGAATGTCTTGTTTTATTCGTATCTTTTCTATAATTACTCTGATTATCATCGTCACATTTGAAAGTTTACGCAGTTTGATTCTGAGTGAAAAACATAATAACAACAACAATAATAATAATAATAATAACTGTAATAATAATAATAGAGTAATATAAAAATAAATTAATACAAAATTTAATAATAAATAAAACAAATGTAAATAATAAACAAATGACTCGATACCTCGATCTTTTACATAATTATGAATATATTCACATGAAGCTCAGTCATAAACAATTACATTCATAAAATCACAAATTTATATAATAACGTTTACTTGACTGCGGTCATTTTAACTTGTTTATTTCTGTTATTTAGCAGCGCAGTTAATTACCATCAACCAGTCATGCGTTATTGCGTATTTCCCCAAAATTTCTATTTTTAGCATCGCCTCGTCGTCTGACACTTTTTCGATATGGATATGATGGCTGCTTATTACGTTTGCAAACCGTAAAACACCAGTTTCACTTTTCTAACTATATTCTTCGAAACTAAATCTAGACTGTTTACTAATAGAAAATCTGGAAAAACTCTGGAAAAGTTACTCAGATCTGCTAACCGGAGATAACGACTGGGAATTTTTACTTATAATGTGTTTGGTGGTGTCTGACTGCTATCCAACTCGGATGAGAAATTAGTGATTTCAAGAAGCCATGAATAAGGGCGTCGTAGTCGTTGTTTTTCTGTGTATTCTTGCCGTCACACTCGTACCGGTAATGGTTTTGTTTATTTTGTACCATTTATTATTTACAAGTTATGTTTACTTATTAATTTATTATTGTTAGTGTTGGTCGAATATTTTTTTATTTTTTTTTTGCAAAATTAGAATTTATATATATATTTATATTTAATTCTTGTACGGGATAGACAAAAGAAATTTGAAACAGGAACAAGACGATTCAATAAAAATACACAGAGACATACATGGATTGGGTTACTCAAAGCAGACATTGCACTCACTCGTATGCGCGCGCACACTGACACACAAACACTCACAAAATCGAGAGAGAGAAAAAAGATCTTTTAAGTTGTTATCATCATCATCATCATCATTATTAATATAGCTATTGTCCTTCTTATTGTTATTTTCTACATCACGAAAGATAACTAATCAGCCAAACAACCTGAAAGAAAAAAACGATTTACAAAATGTAAGTTTCTTTTTCGCTACAATTCTTGGAACTGTAGAAGCAAGCAAGCCTTCTCGCGTGCAAGTCTGGTTTCATCTTTCATTTCCAAACGTTTTGTTAGGTGGCCTAGTTTTTGGCTGAGGTAAAGCCGCCCTCACACTGTATCGTTTGTCATACAACAGCGAAAGCGAGTAGACACTGCTCTACATGTTGTTACGGCAAATCGCTCAGTGTGAACGTACAGACTTTGACCTTTTCGGTGGTGTACTTTTCTTCTCTCATGATCTGACTTTTTGTTATTTAGGAAAATGATTCTGGCGTTACGTGTCTCATCTGTTGTTTAATCAACAAGGAACGACATCAACACAAATAAAATGACGCCAACAACAACAACAATGATAATAAACTAGAGCGTGATGTAATAAAATACAAACAAAAAGCCCATCAAAAGAACACAATGAAAAAAAAAAAAAAACAATAAACAAAAACAATAACAGCAATATAATAACAGTAACAACAACAATAATAACAAAAATAACAACAGTAACAACAATAATATCAAAAATAACAACAGTAACAACAACAATAATAATAAAAAATGACAATAGTAACAACAACAACAGCAATAATAATATCAAAAATAACAACAGTAACAACAACAACAATAATAATAACAAAAATAACAGCAGTAACAACAACAACAACAGTAATATTGTTTTTGTTGCAGGCGTTGCTGTGGTGGTTTGGTGTGATTAAAATTGAAAGCCATGAAGACGTCTGTGCTGACGGCAAGCCTTGCCCATGTCCGGAGTATTACTACAAACCTGATATATTCAAAACATCGTGTGAACCAAGTAAGAGTTACCTCCCCTGTATTTTTAGAGTGCGATGATAATTACAGCCCGAGCACACTGTATCAGTTTCCAAGTTTCCGAGTTCTCTCTGGCCTTTTATTACAGTATGTTAAATAGCCTGTGCACACAGAAATTAAAACAATAACGTCCCAAAATAATTATAACTATTTGATTTAACTACATTTTCCTCTGTCTAGTCTCTAAAACACTTATTTACTATTCACGATAAAACTTCTCGTGATACGTTAATAATTTGAACATGGCTTCTTTCATTTTTATTCTTCGACGGTGAAATGCTCCCAAGAGCTTGTATATTACATTTATAATGGAATTTCCCCAATGATAAGAACGTAAAGATTATATATATATATAACAATTAATATCTGCCCGTTTTACTTTGTCGATATCTGATTGACAGATATGTTGAAAGGTGTATATGTATGTATTTATATATATTATAATTATTCCTATATTTCAGATTCTGACATTATTTTAGGATTGGTTATTATTACGTATGATGTTGTTTTTGTTGATAATACTATTACTGTTATTATTGTTTACATGTTTTTCTTTTATATCCCTTTATTACAGTCAGCAATCTGAAAGTAACTCACGTCAGTTTTACTCGGGTAAATCGGAAGAACTTCACCGTAATCTGGCAACAAGATCACGACTTTGTCGGGATCGCCGGGTACGAAGTGACATGGATACCTGGGTCTGGTTCGACGGAGGTGATGAGAACAGCGAGGTCATCACAGGTCACAGGTCTTGACCCCGGAACTGAATATTTAGTAGCTGTCACGACACTTCTTGATGCTAATAATAGACTGGCTCGAGTTGGAACAGCAGCTACTGTTAAAACTAGTGAGTGGAGGATGATCGCATAGTAACAGGACTTCGATAACAATATTTAAATACAAATATAGCAATATATAACAAAGGGAAAAAAGTGTTTGGCAAAGAGAGTAAAAAAAAAAGAGGCAAATAATAATGGTGAATAAATAAATAAATAAATAAATACAATATGAAATATAATAATATAAAAAAGATAAATATTAATAATGATGATAACGAATAAATAAATAAAATAATAATAATAAAAGAAATAAAATAATATAAAAAGATAAATAAAAATAATAAAATAAAGGAAAAGAAAAGAAAGAAGAAAGGAAATAATAATAATAACAACAATAATGATGATGATAAATAATAAGTAAATAAAATAATAAGAAAAATTAAGAAATATTATAAAACGATAAAAAAAAATGATAATGAAATAAAGGAAAAAAAAAAAAGCAAGATGAAAAGAAAGGAAATAACAGTCATCATTATTAAATGAAATAAAATATATAAAGAGAATGAAACGAAAACAGTACGCGTAACAAACACACCCGTACACATTTTATTGTGTATTGTAAAATTAATTAAAACAAAAAATAATTATTTAAATTTAAATTAAATAAAAAAGAAGAAAAACAAGAAAATAATAAGCTATTCTAAACCAAAGTAATACAATAAAATAACACCAAAAAAAAAAAAAAAAAAAAAAAAATAATAATTATAATTAAAATAAAAACATGAAAATAAACGAAACTTAATTAATAAAAAAAAAAAAAAAAAAAAAGTTTTGCAGGTTTTTCGGAGTCCTTTTTCATTATTTCTGAGGGCTTTTTTCCCGTGGGTTTTTTTCCCCGTTTACTTATATTTTGCTTTGTAGAACAAGATCTCCTGAAACCATGCACTCACACTTCCGAATGTGGACAGCAGTATTTTGCCGAATGTTCTGACGGCGGATTTTGCCGATGTGTTTCAGGAAGATACAGAAACGCAGACGGAAATTGCCACAATGGTATGTTAAATATAAACCACGTGTCTATTCTATTTATAAATTTAGAGAGACACTGCAGCAGTAGACTGTATTTGGTGCTTTAAATATTAATTATATAATTTTCTGTCACTTACGTTATAGACTTACTAAAATTCCTTGTTATTTAACTATTGTAATATGCATTTCATGTTCATTAATATTTGTAAACGTTTCATGGGACAATCTTTTTTTTTTTTTTTTTTTTTTTAAATGTTATATTGTTAATTTTAAAATATATTTTAACAACATTATAATGAAATTTTCAGTTACTGTTTTTAATTTAACACCATTTCAGTGAAGTTAATAAACTTAGATACGTCTATTTCACTCTTCTTTAAGTTCACGTATTAGATACGATTGTACCATTTTTATTTGTTTAGTATTTTCAGCTTAGATTAACCATTGCATAAACCTATTTTTCCATTAACAATAAATATTAAACTCTTATACCCTCTACTTTTTAAATATCCACTGATACAAACTAAATCCCCCAAAATACTGAACCTTTTAACAAACTATATGTACTAAATTATTATTCATTTAATTCGCACTGGACTTCTCAAACTAGATGCATTCTCGCTAGATGACATTACTATTTCTTTAAAAAACATTTCTATGTAATTTCGTTTTTGATTTGTTTTCAGTGGATGAGTTACGGCCAAGTTCCTTTGCTGTCAGTGACGTGTTTTCATGGAGTGCTCGGATGACGTGGAATCGGTCGCGATACGTCACTCAGGTGCCAGACGTCACGGTAACGTACGCGGTAACTGCCGGCGGGAAAACGAACTCTACGTCTGAATCGTCGATTTTAGTTAACGGTCTGACTGCGGGATTGTCGTATTCTGCTGATCTTGTCACAACAGTGAAACAAGATGGCAAGAACGAAACGATACTTTGTGACGAACATCCGTCTTTTACAACACCGAGTGAGTGTTTTTAGACACACACACACACACACACACATACGTACACACACACTCACAAAAACACGAATACAAATAACGCCCACATATACACAGATACAAACAACACAGACATACACAAACAACACATTATACACATACACATATACTACACAAAAATGCTATAAAACATTATTATTATTATTACTTACTTACAGAAATAAGGTACAACATGACTTGCAGGACGGGAGATATCTGTCTTAACGAGAACGCTTCTTGTATTGCCATGGTAACCAAACGATGTCTCTGCAATGATGGATATTTCTGGGCTACAGCATCCAGAGAATGTAAACCAGGTAATCCATTACCGATAGCAACAACAACAACAATGAAAGCAAATATAAAATATTGTAATAATACTTATGATGAAGATATCTTCATGTAATTTATTTTTTTTATCACAATAACATTTTAAGATAAATATTAAGAATAAAATTAATTTTATGCATTTAATGATGACGGATCCAGAAAACAGAAGAAACCAATCAATTTAGTTTCAATACAGCAACAAACAATAGATACTTTGATAGTAAACTGAATTCAAATTTAACGTTAATGAGGCGTTTTAAAAGTTTTGCTTTTTCTGCGCTTTTAAATCTTATCCATTTTGATTTCATCTTTTCCTCTTTTGCAGTTTATGTAATCTATTAATTTTTGTTGTTGTTATATATATATATATATATATATATATATATATATATATATATATATATATATATATATATATATATATGATAATGAGGATTTTACATTTCTTTTCCCCACAAATCGCTCCATAGGAGAATATCCTAGCAGTCTATGTAATTATATAATTTATAATTATAATAATGTTTCTTTTATTAATTTATTTTATTTCAGTTACTTACGTGAAACCAGGAAACATCAGTATAATCACAACGTCATCAACGTCACTGAGAATAACGTGGACGGTGCGTGAAGATTACAGACATGATGTCAGCAGGTTTGAAATTATTTGGTCGCCAGGTGACGCTGGATCGAGCAGTTTCCATAGCCACCAGACAGCAGATGTAACAGGATTAATACCTGGAAAACAGTACAGTGTTCAAGTGAGAGCTTTCACTGTCCAAGAAGGAAGAGAACAGTTTGTAGACTCAGCAAGTGTTTCACAGAGAACATGTAAGATTTAAATACAGAAACAAACAAAAAGCTAACGAAATGTATTAAATCCTCCCCGCTGAAAAACACCAAAAACAACAACCAGATAATTATTATTATTTAAAGAAACAACAACAAAATAAAAACAACGAAAAAAAAAACAACAAACAACAAACAAATAACAAATAAACAACAAAAAATAAAATTAAAAAACGCACAACACATAATAGTACATGTAAAAATCATCAAAGAAATTCTTTTTTTTCTTTTCTTTTCTATTAAAAAAATAAAAAAAAAAAATATATATATATATATATAAAATAAAAATAAAAATAATCAAGATCCTACGTTTTGTTTCAGTTCCCGATATTCCTGGTCCTTACAGTGCAGACAAAAGTGACAGAATTGCACCGAACATCACTCTGTACTTTGAGAAATCGCAAGGAATCCTCGACTACTACAACGTCTCTTTAACCGCACGGTTTGGTTCTTACCACAAACTGCTGATTATTCATCCGTCCGGCCAGTTCTGGGAAACAGCAAACTTCACCAACACAACAGTCGGAGAACATTACATTCTAAGAATCATTGCGGCCAGTCACGGTGTTCCCAGTGATCCGTACGTTTACAAATACGTCATAGCGCTGAGGCCAGGTAATTAGCGAAAATTTTATTTTTAATTTATTAATTACAATAAAAATTAATATTTATTTAACATTTCAGCACATATCGATAGTTAATATAATAATTTGTATTACCGCCAAATCGTCTGTATCATGTGCAATCCCTTTTGATAGGAAGTAAAAATACCATGACAAGATAAATTAACATACACAATGCTATTTATTTATTTGTTTTGTGTGGATAAATAAAATTATTAAAAAAAAAATCGAAATTTATTGATAGAACAACTTTTTGAAAATGATTATTACGGTTATGGTATAGCACATATTAACATAGTTTTTCTTCTTAAGGTTGTAGTGTACAGAACTTTAATACCGGTTTTGTTATTACGGTTGTAGTAACCTGTGTGAGATATTTTAAACCGTTTTCTGTGACTTACAGGAATGTACGACAGACACAATTGGTACTCCACGGTAGCCTCACTCGTAGAAGGAATCATCTTCGTATTCGTCGTCGTTGTCGTTATCAGACTTGTCTTGTAAGTTGAAATTTGGTAATTTCCTGCTGTTTCGCTTACTTCGGAGAGTAAACAATTATAAACTCGTAGAAATGTTTCATTCAACACGTCTCTGTCTCGCTATACGTCGTCACGTGCTAGGTTAACGACAGTACAGACAATGAGAGAAGAAACACGTAACCACAACGCAACGTTTTACATTTCGGGAATGGGATTTGTTTAAACAGCCGCAGTGGGAACAATCGATCGCGGCCCATCACGGGTTACATCCCTTCACAAATATTTGATCTGTCTGTGTGTGCGAGTCTTGCTGTATAATCTGTCTGAATCATAGTATCCCGACATTTAAAAAGACCCAAGCAAAAACGCCCCCTCCCCCCGAAAAAAATAACAACAACAATAATAAAAACAACCCCTCCACAGCAAAAAACGAAACATCGATTAAATTCTGATTTAAAACTTGAAGATAAGCAAACAATATCGCGAAAACCTTTACAGGTTTATAAATGAAACCAAAACATGTAAACCATAACGTGTGTGTGTGTGTGTGTGTGTGTGTGTGTGTGCTCTTTGTATAATTATTTAATTTTCTGCTACAGGTACTGCAAGCGAAAAAAACAGAATTCTGATGAACGTAACAGTAATTTGACTGTTGAGACAGTTGAGGGCTGTGTGACTCACACAGACACAGAGAATCCAGTGATGTACCCAGAACAAGATGAACGTCCCAGCGAAGATGAGACAGACTCGTATCAGACAGACGTGGAGGACGACGTGCTTAAATCTGAAATTGACAACAACGAGAATGAAAGCAGAGAACGTCATTTAGTTACTTATATATGAGGTGACTCAACTGAAGAAATAATACATACATACAAACACACGGATACATACTTATGTACATATATACATACATTTACTAATACGCACATATTATATATTAATGCAAATGCATAAACACACATACGTACATTTTGTATCTATCTATCTATCCACACACACACACACACACACACACACACACACACACACACACACACACTCTATTTCTGTCAGTTACTCCAGAAACTGGAAATCTTCCTCATACATTTCCTGTACTTGAACGTAAGTGCTAGTTTTGAAAAACTGACGCTGTTTATTTTTATCAAGTCCTTTTAAAAGATGACATACAGCGCGTTTTCAAAATGATTAATTTATAAGGCCTGGTGCCGATTTTCGAAAGAGGCCTAGAAAACAGGGATTTGAAAGAATGTTTTAGGCTCGGTAGTACCCTCAAACTGTAGTATCATTAATTAGCTAGAGCGATTTGAAAGAATGTTTTAGGATTGAAAGTACCCTCAAACTGTAATATCATTAAGTGGCTAGAGCGATTTGAAAGAATGTTTTAGGATTGATAGTACCCTCAAACTGTAGTATCATTAATTGGCTAGAGCGATTTGAAAGAATGTTTTAGGATTGATAGTACCCTCAGACTGTAGTATCATTAATTAGCTAGATCGATTCGAAGTGAGAGATTTGAAAGAATGTTTTGGGATTGGTAGTACCCTCAAACTGTAGTATCATTAATTAACTAGAGCGATTTGAAAGAATGTTTTGTTATCGGTAGTATCCTCAAACTGTAGTATCGTTAAGTAGCTAGAAGGATTTAACGGTAGGGAGTTGAAGGAATGTTTTAGGACAGATAGTACTCTCAGAAGATTACGGTAGTAAAGTAACTGTGATAATAAACTTGAGCAATTTGGAAGGTGGCGAGAGAGGGTACAAAGTTGGAAATATGAGATATGAAAAATATAACCCCCGTCTCGGCAATGTATTTGTCATACTGAATGTTAATTTATTGTTACCTACTTGTCTTTTGTGGTTAAAATACTTTATAAATGATGATCGGTTTGAATATAAATGAAGAACTTTGCCAAACTGTCTAAACGTGGTCAAATACTTTGTTGATGTCATGCGGTTTGGACACAAATAATGTATTAACTTTTGTTTGTATATCGTGAATATTGTTGATCAGTATTCGAGTACAGCTGAAATATTTTGTAAATATAGCTTCTGAGTGTTATACTAAAACTAATGCCAGTATAATTTGATATTTCATGTCAACTTGTTTTATTACAAATCCTCATGTAAGTCTTTTAATTTTTGTAATTAAAACTTCGCAAATAAACACTTAATTGTTGTGTTGTATTTTCACTGTTGCTGTCAGAGCGCGCGCACCTTTTTGTGTATTTATTTGTATAAAGCAAGAAAGGAGGGCTACTTTGATAATAAATTAGAAATATCGACTGGAACTTAATAAAAATATCGTATTAAGATAATTATTTCTCTAAATAATCTTAAATCACACACACACACACACACAAAGTGTATGCATAGTTTCACAATGTTAAAAATAATTGAAAAAAAAAATTCTAGATCATAATCGAGATAATCAAAGAAAACTGCAGAAACCCGAGACCGATTCAAAGACACACAGACACACAGACGTGGCATGTTTAGGAACGAAGGAAAAAGTGAACTGTTATATATCACATCATATCATATCACGGCATCAAAAGTTAACTGAAGATGTTGAGAACAAAATAAATAAATAAATAAAATCAGCTCGTTATTTTGTCAAAAACTGAATCATTAAGTTATCGGATATTAAAGAAATAATGCACAATTAATTTATCTAATCGCTATACCAATAATAATGATGATGCTGAGAATGATGATGATGATGTCAATCATAACCGTTATCATAATCATAATCATAAAATAAATAAATAAATAAATAAATATAACATTCCTGATTCGTTAACAAAAACTGAATGATTAATTCATTCATCTAAATAAAATGATAATAACACTTTAAAAAAATAAAAATAACACACACACACACACACACACACACACACACACACACACACACACACACACACACACACACACACACACACACACACTTGTATCCATCTCTTGTTATTATATAGCCCACTGTAAATATATACATATTACATTTACGCCGGAAGTTAATATATGAAACTTGTTCACTGTCATTGTTAACGCTTACAACGTTTTAGAAAGTTCGAGTTTTATTTTACAAAGAGGAAGATAAAACACGAGCGCAAACTGGAAAGTGAAAAAAAGTTTCAAACTGGACAAGTCTGGAAGCAGGAGAATGTTATCTGGATTAATATCAGTGATAGCTGTCACCTTGCTCTGTTGTATTCAGGTAAAATGTTTTCATCTCTTTCATGTTTTTATTATTTATTGTAAAATCTCATTAATGATTTCTTTTATTTATTACAATCGTCTTGGTTTGTTTTGAAAGGTGATAGATAATGTGTGCCAGTAAGTTAATTAACTTAAAACGTTGGTAGATTTAAAATGTTTCGTTTTCAAAAAAAAAAAAAAAAAAAAAAAAAAAAAAAATTGATATGGCCTCCTCCACCTATCCACAAAAACCTTCCTTGTTTGATCTATACATCTCAGTATTTCAATATTAATCGGATTATCAGGTTACAGATCACAGATAAACACGTTTTCTTCTAAGTAATATACATCACTTATTTTTATACTAGAAGGTGACTGTTTGATGAATAAAATAAATATGTGAGAATCGATCAATACATTTTTTTTGTAGCCGTTCTTTGTGTTCAGAACATTGATATTGAAAATTTTATTTTTCCTAATGTTTGGAACTGTAATAACAAATAAACAAACAAAAATCATTATAAATAAATAAATAAATAAATAAATAAATAATCATCAACGTAATCACAATTAAATTTCTTATTTATATCTCAAGAGCCCGAACACACACAAATAAAATATTGTTTTTATTCATCCCTCAGTCATTCTATTTTTTTTTTTTTCATTTGTTTCAGTCAGTATGTTAAATATTGTTTTTATTCTTGGAGTAACGTATATGTCTTATTTCAGATCTGTAAAACAGGAATTTTCTTATTTATATTCGATGTGTAATCTTCGCTGCTAATCACACACGCACACACGCACACACACACACACACACACACACACACACACACACACACACACACACACACACACACATACACACAAACGACACCCCAGCACCAAACTAAAATCGGCTGTTTGTGACACACAGAGGTTAGCTGCTAGTTGAGAATTGCTTGGCAGTGCCAAATTGAAATTTCTATATCAGAACAACTGAACAAACACACACTCTCGTCAGATATACAAAAGAAAAAGATGCAAAATCTAATGACTGTATCATAATTATTCGATGAGAAGCACAGCTTCAAAACCGATGCTTCCTGAATATTGATTTTGTTGAAATAGACGATTTTTACCTTTTGTAAAGTTTTTATTTCTGTTACCAGAAGAAGACAGAAAACTGAAATAAAGAAACACAACATCCTGGTATAACGGGATATTTTCTCTTTAATACTGGTGCGGTTGGCATCTTGTAGTAGATACACTTGTTATCTAAAATAAATTGAGCAGTTTCAAGTTTAGTGCTTTTTTTATTTTATTTTTTTCAACAAAAGATGTTTTAAAGATGGAAGAGGGCTATATTTTGTGGGGAACAGTTCGAGTTGCTGGTTTTGTGGAGTGCGCAAAATTGTCTGACCCCGCCCTGGCTATGTAAGAGCGGTGCTGGAGTAGTTTAACTGTGAACTACTGTAGCTGTGGTTTATCTTATTGCATTTTAGGTTAATAGTATTTTGAAGACGTTTTCACATCCTGATTATAACTGATATATGATTCTCAGATCATTCTTGATTGGATTCAAATCACCGTCCAACAAACTGCAAACTTCCGCTGATTTCCAAACATAACAATCACCAAGATACAGCGTTGTTAAAAAACAAGTGTAACAGTAATAATAATAATCATAATAATTACAGACTAATGTGTGTATATGTGTGTGTGTGTGTGTGTATGTGTGTGTGTGTGTGTGTTCCTCTCAGTCAGTTATTTCAATGAGTGATGTCCGAACATTAGATACAGAGGCAATGGAATAACAAAATGAAACTCATAAGTGAACTAAACAAAATAAATAAATAAATAAAAAAAAAGGAAAAACAAAAAGAGAAAGAGAGAGGGAGAGAGACAACTTAACAAATGGAAGTCTTTCGCCAAACATATTACTAGCGAAAAATCATGTAGCAAACGAATCCTAAGCCGCTTGATGATTCTCAGAAATTTGTGTAAAAAAGTATTTTACGTTGGAGGCATTAAAATGCTAAACGACTCACTAACACTGTAATTTTTAACTTCTGACAAACACACGGCTATGTTCGTGATTTCATTTTTCTCATTCAGCTTCGACCAGTATTGAGAAACAGTCATTAACAGTTATTTCAAATACTAAACACGTTTGTTTTTTTCTACCCATAAATTTCTAAAAGCTCAATTTGAAGCATAAAATTAATAACTTATCGACAATGACAGACGTTGATTCATGTCTAGTCGAGAGGTGGGACATGAACATCATTTTTTGACGAGTTTTCCTGAAGTATTTGAGAGTGGAAACATTCTCTTCTCTTCACTTAAATGTTTAAAGTGCTGTAATCCGAGTGTTATCAGAATAAACTTCGGTTACACTTTAAACGCCTCGTTTTCTTCGTTTTTCACTGTGAAGTTCACTGTGCTCTTCAAAAGCGATGTTTCTCCTGTTTTCATTTTTAAGACAGCAGCGAGTCCCGAGAAGGGAGACAACTCATCTTTGAAGATGAGGGGTTCGGTAAACGTTTTTCATCAAATACCACGAAACCATCTTCTGTGTAACAAACAAACGAATAACACACACACATACACAAGCACATATACAGAGAGAGAGAGAGAGAGAGAGAGAGAGAGAGAGAGAGAGAGAGAGAGAGAGAGAGAGAGAGAGAGAGAGAGAGAGAGAGAGAGAGAGAGAGAGAGAGAGAGAGAGAGAGTCCTAAACTTCGGAAGAAATTCAAGACAGAAATAAAATACGATGTCTTCTAAATATAAATGTTCGCCAAACCATGAAGGCACCACGGATACTTGGAAGGATCTGATAAAATGATGTTTAATGGATATTTATTTGAGGAAGAAGAAAAATATTCTCTTGAAGCGGGATGAATGCAAATCAAAGTAGCCAGTTAGAGAAAACGACACTTTTAAATCGATGTACACAAACCTGAGTCTAATTAGACGATCAGAATTAAAGCGTATGCTCCTATCGATGGTGACAGCCAATCCGAAATTCAGAAACTTTGACAGCAGCATTTACGTTATGTGCACATGGGTTGATCCAAACTGTGAGAGAAGCGGACACTGATAATATACACACGGACATATATGCCATAAAAAAAAAAAAAAAAAAAAAAAAAAAGAAAAAAAAAAAAATACTGGAGTGTTGTATGAGCAAATATTTGCAGAAGAAGAAGAAAAAATTGTCTTGAAACGGGAAGAAGTAGCCAGTAAGAGAAAAATGACGCCGATAATGGTGCACTTACACTTATTAGCGAATCAGAAATACAGAAACATTGACATCAGCGTTTACATTACGTGCACATGGGTTGATCCAGCCAATGAAAGAAACAGACATTTATAACATTTTTTTTTTATATATATTAATAATAATAATAATAAATAAAGAGGATTGTTGTATAATACATATTTTTTATCTCCAGGACGTTGTTAAGCCAGAAATAAAATCTGTGGTCTAATCTTAGTATCGAGCTCATTTATCTTGGCTTGACTTGTCTGTTGTAAGTGTTTATCTACGTGTCAAATGACAATACCAGTGTTTTGTTTTGAACAAAGTTGATTTAGAATTTTGTCATTTAATCTTAGAAAGCTTACAAAGTAGCCACAATAAACAATGGTAAACAAATAATAATACAAATAAATAAATTAATTAATAAATACTAATACTGTTACTATTACTACTACTACTACTACTACTACTACTACTACTACTACTACTACTACTAATGCTAATAATAATAATAAGAAGAAGAAGAATGAAAAAAAAAAAATCACTTAAGTACAAGAACTTATATAAAGTATCATAATATTTTTTATTATTACGTAATATTTTTATTTCAGTTATACTTCAATATTTTAAGAAAAAAAATGTTCTTATCATTTTAATTGGAAACTAATTTGTGCTGTTTAAATGGATACAGAAAACAGCAGAAACCAAACAACTTCGTGTTGTATATAAATAAACAAACAAACAAACAATGGCTACTTTGAAAATAGATTTAAAAAATCCGTTGGATCTTAATTAATTTTGTTTTATTAACATTATTATTTCTTCAAATAATCTTGTAATATATCTATGTTTCAGTAATCCTTCATGTAACGTAATTATTTTTTTTTCAGTACATTTTTAAAATTACTATTTATTTTTTATTATGTTTATTTATTTATTTGTTTGTTTATTATTATTATTATTATTATTATTATTATTATTATTATTATTATTATTATTATTATTATTATTATTTTTTTTTTAAAGAAACTGTTGTCCTGATCTTTTAAGCATAAAAAACATAGTTTCAACAACTAAGCGTTAAGAGGTTGGATCCTATATTTTTCTTTCCAGTTTGTATCAGAAAACACGTTTGTCAAAACATTTATTATATATTGTCCAGTCTATGAGAAACTGCATATAAAACATTCTCCTTGCAAACAGAAAACGAGACGGCAGTAATATTAATTCTTGGTTATCACAGTCATGCAGTAAACACATGACTGATAATCTTTAATACTGAACGGTTTCGAGTAGGTTGCTAAACAATTAATCATGAAATCAGTTATCTACGATATATACAGACAAAGGTCTCTGATAAAAATTACTTCAAGGAAGATACTACAGATAAAGAATCGTGTATTGGGATATAGTACACAGATAAAAGAAAATAAAAGTCACTAAATACAATCACATGATGATATCGTTATAACACTAAGAAATGCTTGTTTGTAAGTGTAAGTAAGTGAACTAAACGTATTCGGAGGGTTGAAATAAGTATACATATTTTAGTTGATGTTAAATATTACTGTTTAATCAGGTTTATAATTTAAAAAGTCGTTATATGAACTATTTTTTAACGTCACTGAAGAACTTCTGGGTACTATGAGGCAGTTTATCTCCACTAGGAAATTGTAATATACTGTCAACGGAGGGCGCCATGTTTTCTTCAAAATTAATTCTACCTGGATTATTCTGTGTCACGGCTCTCATCTTCACTTGCTGTATTCAGGTAAATTTATGTTTAAATTTTACCTGTGTGCCTACTAGTTCAACTTTGATCTCAACATTTTTTAAAGATATACTATTATCATTAATTTGAGATTATTTACTTATTTACTTACTTACTTACTTACTTATTTAGTTTATTATTTATTTTGTTACTAAGTTTGTCAGTTATTTAGATATTTATTGTTGGCTTAATCCACTTTGTCGTAGAAGATTTTAGTACAGTTCTTCGTATTTAAATAGCAATGATAGTTATTTTCCTTCTCATTTTAATTCAGCGCTCAGCTATGATTACAAAACAAATATGAGTATTTAATAATACTTTCATAGCAATGAACAGACAACACATATGCACACTCAAATACACACACATTTTAAAATAATAAAATAAATATTAGGAGTAAAAATTATTATTATTAATTTGCAAATTATTATTATTAATATTAATATTATTATTATTATTATTATTATTATTATTATTATTATTATTGAAAGGCAATGTATTATAAAGATGAATATTAATCTATTTGATAAAGCAGTTTTTTAGAGGTATTACAGTCTGATGATGATGTATGATTGTATTATGCATACATTAATTTAATTATAATTATAAGCTGTGTTCGAATATCAATTCATTGTCGACAAAAATTACAGCGAAGTTGTAAGAAACTGTGTTAATCTAATCATAGTTAAATAGGTAAATAAATGAATTTTTATTATTTAATATTTTTTTTTATATACAATTTATGACAGAATTAGCATTTAATTTCAAAATATAAAAATAAACAAAATTAAGGGAGAAAATAATTGTTTGTGACAGATAAGACGGTCCTTTGCAGTATTTACCGATTACAGCTATATTTTAGATGCAAAAGCTTCTTGAACCAAATAAATTTGATGCTGCGTTTGTAATGTGTGATATCACGGCACTTTTTAGACTGTAAAAACTTATTATGAAATAAACTGTCTTTATGATGTGTAAAAACTTTAGTTTTGTACTGCGTTCAAACTTATAATTTATATTTATATTTTCCGTTAAAAAATCAGTCAAAAATAAAACTCATAATTCATATTTCAGATATCTGTAATAGCCTAATCAATCCTGTCAGTCAATGCATTATGTTTTGATTATCATGTCATCAGTGACATCCGATCAAAGTAGGCAGACACAATGTAATAGTGTTTAACATCAACAAATGGTCTCTAGCTCTTAAATTCTGAATATATAAAAGTTAAACTTTTCATATACAAACCATTTGAAAAGTACTGACTGTAAAACTTTATGGCTCACATTTTAAAAATGGGGTTTAGGTGTAAAAAAAAAACACAAAAAAAAACAACAACAGTCAATGCTGTTAATCACAGAAATATTTAAACAGCTGAATATTCTTTTTATTCCTAATTCTGCTTATGAAGTGTAGTTTTTATAAAGTCATAAAAATCTTCTTTTCAACAATTTAAAAAAAAATTCTGTTAAAAGCATCATCATTGATATGATTGTTATTGAACATAGCTACAAATAACAAAAACGGATATATATAATTATAATTATATTACTTTACTTGAACTTTCCAAATCTAAGATTTTAAAGCGAATAACATTATTATTAAAGCACTGGAATTTCTGGCTATATAACAAGAGAATCTTAGCTGTTTTGTCATCACTAGATACGTTTCAAATATCTGTTAAGTATAACGTTACTAAACACAAACGCAATAATTCATTTTCTGTATTGTTTCAGATTTCTGTGTGTTCTTTGGGTGTAAAGTGTGAAACAGACGCCAACTGTACATCTGTAGTAGAAAACTGTAACAACAGTGTGTGTCTGTGTACTCATGGCTACTATCAACAAAACACAACGTGTTTACCTAGTAAGTTGCTTTAATAATAGGTTTCTGTGTTAAAAAATATATCTGTGCCAGTCTCTTCATTCTGGGGAGAAATCTTAATGAAAGGTATCTCTGTCTGTCTGTCACTGAAGACTAGTGGACATTGGTCACGTTTAAGATTTTTTGAGACATCTCTTAAGGACACCATTTTTGTAGTTCTTAATATCATCCTTGCAGAATATATGAAGTTATTTTTGTTAGCTTGTAACTAAAAGGATAAGGGTGCAAGATGTTAGGAATCAGCCTAAAATAAAATTGAAATAGAGAGTTCATCGTATTCTGTGTTCATTTTGACAACCGTTAACTGAAAGGTGTTCTGTATTTTGTAAGGATACAAATAAATTAAGAGTATTATTAATCATATTTATATCAACTTTACACCTTTTTATAGTCAAGATTTAAAAAACATTTTATAAATATACAAGATATTTTCATCCTACAATAAAAATACAAGTGAAATATTTCTTTATGCCATATATATTATTGTAATGTAGCTTTTATATCAAGAAAATGTAAGTTAATTTTTTCAGGCAGAAACACACACAATTACAAACAAACTTCCAAAATCTAAATTATAAAACCTAAATTAGATAACTGATACATCAAAATGAAATGAATTAATCTCCATCCACTTTTTTCGACTGTGTTCTGTGTATAATATCAAAACGTACAATATCACACCTGACTGTGAATCTTGGAAATCACTCAAAGCATACAACCGGAGAATCAGTGACAGTGCAGAATTTGAAAGCTTTTATCACAATATTTAAACAAGATGGAAAAACTGAAGTTCTCAACAACAAAACAATTGAATTTACAACACAAAGTAATTATTTGTTTTGCCATATTTCATGTATTTGTGTTCTGCTAATCTTGGGCTTGAAATATATGTGAAAATAATACGTTTAAAATAATGAAGCTGAAGAAAATAATTAATTCTCATTAATTCTCATTCTGACGTTATATATATATATATATATATATATATATATATATATATATATCTGAAAAATAAATAATTGTTTCTGAATGTAGAACATTTTATCCAAGGAAACATATTTTAAGTTACAAAGACTAAAAAATTACCAGCAGAAAGTATTATATTTAAAACATGAAATCTTCAAGCAATTGCTTCTTGAATGTAATAATTATATGTATATGTCCTAATTAATCAATATCAAAATGTTGATAAACAGTAAACAGAAAGGTAAATGGTTATACAATTCTCAACATGAAAAATAACCACGATTTTAATTAAAGATAACATTATTTTAAAAAATTATAAAAAGATCTTGACATATTTGGTTTATGATTAGAAAGTGTGTATTAAAATAAATTACAGAAATACCAGTTAGCGAGATGTGTACAACTGGAGATGTGTGCACTGACTCAAATGCCTCTTGTAGTTCTACAAATCCTACACGATGAATATTATAAGTATGATTTAAAGTAAGGATTTAAAACATTTCTGGTTTGTAAAACCTTTCGTTACTGAAAACTCTTTGGGAAGATAAAACTATTTCAAAACATACAATATTAAAAATAGTTAACTCTGTAGTCTCCAATAGGAACAATTAAAAACAAGTCATTATATATATATATATAACATAATCCATTAAATTGTAGAAATACCAAATAACCAGACGTGTAAAGCTGGAGATGTGTGTTTGGACTTGAATGCCAATTGTAGTTCTACAAATCCTACACGATGTCTGTGTAATGAAGGATACTTCTGGGATAAAAAACCTCTCAACTGTACACCAGGTATAATTTATCAGTTTGCAAAATATTTCATTCATAGATGGAAAATGTTACAAACTAAATAAATTAGCAATTTATGCCCAATATCGATTGTACTTCAGTTCTGTTTTGAAAGTAAGAACAATCATTTAAAGAGATAATTATGTAGGAATCTGCATCATCCAATATAATTCTCTGAACTTTTGTTTTCAGTAAAGTATATATAAAAATATATTTGTTGTGGAATTTTATCACTAGATCTGATTTGAATTCTTTATCTGAAAACAGTCTGTTTAAAATGTAAAATGTGACCAGCTTTGGTGGCTGTAAACAAATGTACATGCATTTCTTGTTTCTTATTTCAGCTGTATGTTTAATTTCTATGCTTGAAAATGTTACATTTGAGAGGCTCGTTAAGAATACAATATTTATTTAACTGTCCCTCTGTGCAAGCAACATTAAACGTAGTTGAAATATCACCAAAAGTTCAGATACACAGCAACATGCCCTGTAAAGGAAGTATTGAATATAGTGACAAACATACATATTCACAGAGACATTGTAAATACACTTTTCTTTAACAGTCACTCATTTGAAGGTGAAGAACATTAGTTTTATCAATACAAATCGTGAAAACACCACAGTGACATGGCAACAACAGGGTGAGGTTTCCGTAATATCAAGGTACGAAATATCGTGGATATCAGACAATGGCAGTAAGAATAAATCTAGTACCTCAAATGAATCAGTGGTATTAACCATGTTGAAACCTGGAACCAAATACACAGTGAATGTAACAACAGTTATTAATGACAGCATGAAACTACAGAAAATTAACAATACGGCGACAGTTACAACAAGTGAGTAGTGTTTCTTAATTGTTTTGTATTATCTTTAAGAGGGGTTCTAGTATTGGAAAGATTAAGACAT
This sequence comes from Chrysomallon squamiferum, assembly GCA_012295275.1. Classification (NCBI taxonomy): domain Eukaryota; kingdom Metazoa; phylum Mollusca; class Gastropoda; order Neomphalida; family Peltospiridae; genus Chrysomallon; species Chrysomallon squamiferum. The sequence goes on from CM022665.1 coordinate 46,825,636, forward strand.
CAGACTATGGTTTGAATGAAGTAAGAAACTGTTTTGCTTGTTTTCATGACTATATATGTTCATGTGTGTATATCACTGCATAAAGAATCTTTTTCATGATATTGAACAGAGCAGATAGGCAAATAATATGGTGCAAAAATCAAATATTAAATTTGTAACATATCAGTTACTTTTTAAATTAAAAAAACACTGTTTTGACACATTTCAACGTTCTAAGATATATATGTACAGAAATAATGGTTTTTTCAATAAATTATTTCCTTTCTTTATCAATTCTTAAAATTAACTTATCTATTTGTTTTTGGACTAGTACATGTTTTGTTGTCAATTTTAAAATTATCTGAATAATGAAGAAATGCTTTAAAAGAATATATTAACATTAATCTAAGCTATTTATTTAAAATATTAGAAAGAAAACAAATCCTAGAAACTGTATACATGAATAATGAAAGAATAAATAAATAAATAATATTATTTTACTTTCAGTACAAGCTCTGACTAAGAAATGTTCTAATCCTAAAAGAGACTGTGGAAAACAACAGTATTCTGCTGAGTGTTCTGAGACAGGAGTTTGTAGATGTGTTTCTGGGAAGTACAGAAACAAAGATAAAAACTGCCATTCAGGTTTTTCACTTTTTAAAATGACTACAAAAAGTTCTTTTTATTCCATCAATGTAAATTAAAACATTTTGAAATTTATTAACGTTACTTAGTAATACTGTTTATGTTTTTAATAAATTAGTAGTATAAACTATTTGAAAGTTATTTGTTGTATGTTTATGTTCTAGACATTCATAGAGATATGGGGAAATGCCAATTTAAAAAATTAACCAGAAGTAAATTTCAGAAGTTCGCTAAGTCTGTCAGGTATCTGTCTATTAATGTCAGTGTATCTTGTTTGTATAATAAACACAATCTGGTTATAATGTGTTACAATAGTTAGAATTTTATTTCAGTGAATGAGCTACGGCCTGATCCCTTTGTTTCTAGTGAAGTGTTGTACTGGAGTTCTTTGCTGTCATGGAGTCCGTCGGAATACGTTACTCAAGCAGCAGATTCTAACATTTCATATACAGTAACTGTTGACAACAGACAGTACAATTCATCTGAAACTTCAGTCACCGTTTCAAATCTTACTGCTGGAAAAGCTTACTCTGCAAGTATTGTGACCACTTTACAACAAGACGGCAAATCTGAACACCTAAACAGCTCAAAAAATGCAACATTTACAACTGAAAGTAAGATGTGTGGATCAATTTGTTTTTCCTTTTATGACTTTGTGTGGTATGAAAAATCTAAAAAATAATTTTTTACTCTAATTAATTCCGTAGAATAGTGTTTTTGCTTCCAGGATGAAATAAAATAAAATAATAATCATAATAATATTGTATAATTCACTAATAAAAATTTCAGAATAAAAACAAACAAAAATGAATATAAGTATGATTTAAAGTAAGGATTTAAAACATTTCTGGTTTGTAAAACCTTTCGTTACAGAAAACTCTTTGGGAAGATAAAACTATTTCAAAACATACAATATTAAAAATAGTTAACTCTGTATTCTCCAATAGGAACAATTAAAAACAAGTCATTATATATATATATATAACATAATCCATTAAATTGTAGAAATACCAAATAACCAGACGTGTAAAGCTGGAGATGTGTGTTTGGACTTGAATGCCAATTGTAGTTCTACAAATCCTACACGATGTCTGTGTAACGAAGGATACTTCTGGGGTTCAACACCTCTCAACTGCACACCAGGTATAATTTATCAGTTTGCAAAATATTTCATTCATAGATGGAAAATGTTAGAAACTAAATAAATTAGCAATTTATGCCCAATCTCGATTGTGCTTCAGTTCAGTTTTGGAAGTAAGAAAAATCATTTAAAGAGATAATGATGTAGGAATCTGCATAATCCAATATAATTCTCTGAACTTTTGTTTTCAGTAACGTATATATAAAAAAATATTTTTTTGTGGAATTTTATCACTAGATTTGATTTGAATTCTTTATCTGAAAACAGTCTGTTTAAAATGTAAAATGTGACCAGCTTTGGTGGCTGTAAACAAATGTACATGCATTTCTTGTTTCTTGTTTCAGCTGTATGTTTAATTTTATGCTTGAAAATGTTACATTTGAGAGGCTCGTTAAGAATAAAAGATTTATTTAACTGTCCTTCTGTGGTCAGTAGTTCTGCAAGCAACGTTAAACGTAGTTGAAACATCACCAACAGTTCAGGTACACAGCAATATGCCCTGTAAAGGAAGTATTGAATATAGTGACAAACATACACATTCACAGAGTCATTGTAAGTACACTTTTCTTTAACAGTCATTCATATGAAGCTGAAGAAGATCAGTTTTATGAATACAAATCGTGAAAACACCACAGTGACATGGCAACAAGACGGTGATACTTCTGTAATATCGAGGTATGAAATATCATGGACACCAGACAAGGGGAGCAAGAATGAGTCAGCATCATCAAACACATCAAATATAACCAAACTGAAACCTGGCACCAACTACACAGTGACTGTAACAACAGTTATTAATGACAACACGAAAATACAGAAAATTAACAAAACGGCGACAGTTACTACAAGTAAGTAGTGTTTCTTAATTTTTTTTAAATTATCTTTAAGAGGGTTCTAGTATTGGAAAGATTAAGACATTAGACTCTATGGTTTGAATGATGAAAGATACTTTTTTTTATTTTTTCATGAATATATATGTTCATATGTGTACATTAACTTTAATCTTAGCTATTTATTTAAAATATTTAAGAAAAAAATCCTAGAAACTGTATACATAAATAATGAAAAAAAAAAAAAAATAATAATAATAGTATTTTACTTTCAGTACAAGCTCTCACCAAGAAATGTTCTAATCCTACAAGAGACTGTGGACAACAACAGTATTCTGCTGAGTGTTCTCAGACAGGAGTTTGTAGATGTGTTTCTGGGAAGTACAGAAACAAAGATAAAAACTGTCATTCAGGTTTTTGACTTTTTAAAATGACTGCAAAAAGTTATTTTTATTCCATCAATGTAATTTAATACATTATGACATTTATTAATGTTACTTAGTAATACTGTATATGTTTTGAATAAATTAGTAGTATAAACTATTTAAAAGCTATTTGTTATATGTTTATGTTCTAGAGATTCATAGAGATGTGGGGAAATGCCAATTTAAAAAGTTAACAAGAAGTAAAATTTATGATAAAAAATAAAATAAAATAAAAATAGAGAATTTTTCATAGAAAATGAATACTGGGAATTATTATTTTAATTTGTTTCTTCAGTGAAAATGTCTACCTTTAATTTTACTTGTAAACTGAATTTCAGAAGTTCGTGAAAGTCTGTCTGGTATCTGTCCATAAATGTCAATGTATCTTGTTTGTATAATAAACACAATCTGGTTAAAATGTGTTATAATATTTAGAATTTTATTTCAGTGAATGAGCTACGGCCTGATCCCTTTGTTTCTAGTGAAGTGTCGTACTGGAGTGCTTTGCTGTCATGGAGTCCGTCGGAATACGTTACTCAAGCAGCAGATTCTAACATTTCATATACTGTAACTGTTGACAACAGACAGTACACTTCATCTGAAACATCAGTCACCGTTTCAAATCTTACTGCTGGAAAAACTTATTCTGCAAGTATTGTGACCGCTTTACAACAAGACGGCAAATCTGAACACCTAAACAGCTAAAAAAATACAACATTTACAACTGAAAGTAAGATGTGTGGATAAATTTGTTTTTCCTTTTATGACTTTATGTGGTATGAAAAATCTAAAAAATAATTTTTTACTCTAATTAATTCCGTAGAATAGTGTTTTCGCTTCCAGGATGAAATAAAATAAAATAATAATCATAATAATATTGTATAATTCACTAATAAAAATTTCAGAATAAAAACAAACAAAAATGAATATTATAAGTATGATTTAAAGTAAGGATTTAAAACATTTCTGGTTTGTAAAACCTTTCGTTACAGAAAACTCTTTGGGAAGATAAAACTATTTCAAAACATACAATATTAAAAATAGTTAACTCTGTATTCTCCAATAGGAACAATTAAAAACAAGTCATTATATATATATATATAACATAATCCATTAAATTGTAGAAATACCAAATAACCAGACGTGTAAAGCTGGAGATGTGTGTTTGGACTTGAATGCCAATTGTAGTTCTACAAATCCTACACGATGTCTGTGTAACGAAGGATACTTCTGGGGTTCAACACCTCTCAACTGCACACCAGGTATAATTTATCAGTTTGCAAAATATTTCATTCATAGATGGAAAATGTTAGAAACTAAATAAATTAGCAATTTATGCCCAATCTCGATTGTGCTTCAGTTCAGTTTTGGAAGTAAGAAAAATCATTTAAAGAGATAATGATGTAGGAATCTGCATAATCCAATATAATTCTCTGAACTTTTGTTTTCAGTAACGTATATATAAAAAAATATTTTTTTGTGGAATTTTATCACTAGATTTGATTTGAATTCTTTATCTGAAAACAGTCTGTTTAAAATGTAAAATGTGACCAGCTTTGGTGGCTGTAAACAAATGTACATGCATTTCTTGTTTCTTGTTTCAGCTGTATGTTTAATTTTATGCTTGAAAATGTTACATTTGAGAGGCTCGTTAAGAATAAAAGATTTATTTAACTGTCCTTCTGTGGTCAGTAGTTCTGCAAGCAATGTTAAACGTAGTTGAAACATCACCAACAGTTCAGGTACACAGCAATATGCCCTGTAAAGGAAGTATTGAATATAGTGACAAACATACACATTCACAGAGTCATTGTAAGTACACTTTTCTTTAACAGTCATTCATATGAAGGTGAAGAGAATCAGTTTTATCAATACAAATCGTGAAAACACCACAGTGACATGGCAACAAGAGGGTGATACTTCTGTAATATCGAGGTATGAAATATCATGGACACCAGACAAGGGGAGCAAGAATGAGTCAGCATCATCAAACACATCAAATATAACCAAACTGAAACCTGGCACCAACTACACAGTGACTGTAACAACAGTTATTAATGACAACACGAAAATACAGAAAATTAACAAAACGGCGACAGTTACTACAAGTAAGTAGTGTTTCTTAATTTTTTTTAAATTATCTTTAAGAGGGTTCTAGTATTGGAAAGATTAAGACATTAGACTCTATGGTTTGAATGATGAAAGATACTTTTTTTTATTTTTTCATGAATATATATGTTCATATGTGTACATTAACTTTAATCTTAGCTATTTATTTAAAATATTTAAGAAAAAAATCCTAGAAACTGTATACATAAATAAAAAAAAAAAAAAAAAATAATAATAATAGTATTTTACTTTCAGTACAAGCTCTCACCAAGAAATGTTCTAATCCTACAAGAGACTGTGGACAACAACAGTATTCTGCTGAGTGTTCTCAGACAGGAGTTTGTAGATGTGTTTCTGGGAAGTACAGAAACAAAGATAAAAACTGTCATTCAGGTTTTTGACTTTTTAAAATGACTGCAAAAAGTTATTTTTATTCCATCAATGTAATTTAATACATTATGACATTTATTAATGTTACTTAGTAATACTGTATATGTTTTGAATAAATTAGTAGTATAAACTATTTAAAAGCTATTTGTTATATGTTTATGTTCTAGAGATTCATAGAGATGTGGGGAAATGCCAATTTAAAAAAGTTAACAAGAAGTAAAATTTATGATAAAAAAATAAAATAAAATAAAAATAGAGAATTTTTCATAGAAAATGAATACTGGGAATTATTATTTTAATTTGTTTCTTCAGTGAAAATGTCTACCTTTAATTTTACTTGTAAACTGAATTTCAGAAGTTCGTGAAAGTCTGTCTGGTATCTGTCCATAAATGTCAATGTATCTTGTTTGTATAATAAACACAATCTGGTTAAAATGTGTTATAATATTTAGAATTTTATTTCAGTGAATGAGCTACGGCCTGATCCCTTTGTTTCTAGTGAAGTGTCGTACTGGAGTGCTTTGCTGTCATGGAGTCCGTCGGAATACGTTACTCAAGCAGCAGATTCTAACATTTCATATACTGTAACTGTTGACAACAGACAGTACACTTCATCTGAAACATCAGTCACCGTTTCAAATCTTACTGCTGGAAAAACTTATTCTGCAAGTATTGTGACCGCTTTACAACAAGACGGCAAATCTGAACACCTAAACAGCTCAAAAAATGCAACATTTACAACTGAAAGTAAGATGTGTGGATAAATTTGTTTTTCCTTTTATGACTTTGTGTGGTATGAAAAATCTAAAAAATAATTTTTTACTCTAATTAATTCCGTAGAATAGTGTTTTCGCTTCCAGGATGAAATAAAATAAAATAATAATCATAATAATATTGTATAATTCACTAATAAAAATTTCAGAATAAAAACAAACAAAAATGAATATTATAAGTATGATTTAAAGTAAGGATTTAAAACATTTCTGGTTTGTAAAACCTTTCGTTACAGAAAACTCTTTGGGAAGATAAAACTATTTCAAAACATACAATATTAAAAATAGTTAACTCTGTATTCTCCAATAGGAACAATTAAAAACAAGTCATTATATATATATATATAACATAATCCATTAAATTGTAGAAATACCAAATAACCAGACGTGTAAAGCTGGAGATGTGTGTTTGGACTTGAATGCCAATTGTAGTTCTACAAATCCTACACGATGTCTGTGTAACGAAGGATACTTCTGGGGTTCCACATCTCTCAACTGCACACCAGGTATAATTTATCAGTTTGCAAAATATTTCATTCATAGATGGAAAATGTTAGAAACTAAATAAATTAGCAATTTATGCCCAATCTCGATTGTGCTTCAGTTCAGTTTTGGAAGTAAGAAAAATCATTTAAAGAGATAATGATGTAGGAATCTGCATAATCCAATATAATTCTCTGAACTTTTGTTTTCAGTAACGTATATATAAAAAATTTTTTTGTGGAATTTTATCACTAGATTTGATTTGAATTCTTTATCTGAAAACAGTCTGTTTAAAATGTAAAATGTGACCAGCTTTGGTGGCTGTAAACAAATGTACATGCATTTCTTGTTTCTTGTTTCAGCTGTATGTTTAATTTTATGCTTGAAAATGTTACATTTGAGAGGCTCGTTAAGAATAAAAGATTTATTTAACTGTCCTTCTGTGGTCAGTAGTTCTGCAAGCAACGTTAAACGTAGTTGAAACATCACCAACAGTTCAGGTACACAGCAATATGCCCTGTAAAGGAAGTATTGAATATAGTGACAAACATACACATTCACAGAGTCATTGTAAGTACACTTTTCTTTAACAGTCATTCATATGAAGGTGAAGAGAATCAGTTTTATCAATACAAATCGTGAAAACACCACAGTGACATGGCAACAAGAGGGTGATACTTCTGTAATATCGAGGTATGAAATATCATGGACACCAGACAAGGGGAGCAAGAATGAGTCAGCATCATCAAACACATCAAATATAACCAAACTGAAACCTGGCACCAACTACACAGTGACTGTAACAACAGTTATTAATGACAACACGAAAATACAGAAAATTAACAAAACGGCGACAGTTACTACAAGTAAGTAGTGTTTCTTAATTTTTTTTAAATTATCTTTAAGAGGGTTCTAGTATTGGAAAGATTAAGACATTAGACTCTATGGTTTGAATGATGAAAGATACTTTTTTTTATTTTTTCATGAATATATATGTTCATATGTGTACATTAACTTTAATCTTAGCTATTTATTTAAAATATTTAAGAAAAAAATCCTAGAAACTGTATACATAAATAATGAAAAAAAAAAAAAAAATAATAATAATAGTATTTTACTTTCAGTACAAGCTCTCACCAAGAAATGTTCTAATCCTACAAGAGACTGTGGACTACAACAGTATTCTGCTGAGTGTTCTCAGACAGGAGTTTGTAGATGTGTTTCTGGGAAGTACAGAAACAAAGATAAAAACTGTCATTCAGGTTTTTGACTTTTTAAAATGACTGCAAAAAGTTATTTTTATTCCATCAATGTAATTTAATACATTATGACATTTATTAATGTTACTTAGTAATACTGTATATGTTTTGAATAAATTAGTAGTATAAACTATTTAAAAGCTATTTGTTATATGTTTATGTTCTAGAGATTCATAGAGATGTGGGGAAATGCCAATTTAAAAAGTTAACAAGAAGTAAAATTTATGATAAAAAATAAAATAAAATAAAAATAGAGAATTTTTCATAGAAAATGAATACTGGGAATTATTGTTTTAATTTGTCTGTCTGGTATCTGTCCATAAATGTCAATGTATCTTGTTTGTATAATAAACACAATCTGTTAAAATGTGTTACAATATTTATAATTTTATTTCAGTGAATGAGCTACGGCCGGATTCCTTTGTTTCTCGTAATGTGTCATACTGGAGTGCTTTGCTGACATGGAGCCCGTCGGAATACGCTAATGAAACAGCAGATTCTAACATTTCATATACTGTAACTGTTGACAACAGACAGTACACTTCATCTGAAACATCAGTCACCGTTTCAAATCTTACTGCTGGAAAAGCTTACTCTGCAAGTATTGTGACCACTTTACAACAAGACGGCAAATCTGAACACTTAAACAGCTCAAAAAATGCAACATTTACAACTGAAAGTAAGATGTGTGGATAAATTTGTTTTTCCTTTTATGACTTTGTGTGGTATGAAAAATCTAAAAAATAATATTTTACTCTAATTAATTCCGTAGAATAGTGTTTTTGCTTCCAGGATGAAATAAAATAAAATAATAATCTTAATAATATTGTACAATTCACTAATGAAATTTTCAGAATAAAAACAAACAAAAATGAATATTATAAGTATGATTTAAAGTAAGGATTTAAAACATTTCTGGTTTGTAAAATCTTTAGTTACTGAAAATTCTTTGTGAAGATAAAACTATTTCAGACATAGAATATTAAAAATAGTTAACTCTGTAGTCTCCAATAGGAACAATTAAAAAGAAGTCATGATTTAAAGATATATATATATATATATAATATAATCCATTAAATTATAGAAATACCAAACCACCAGACATGTAAAACTGGAGATGTGTGTTCGGACTCGAATGCCTCTTGTAGTTCTACAAATCCTACACGATGTCTGTGTAATGAAGGATACTTCTGGGATCAAAAATCTCTCAACTGTACACCAGGTATAATTTTTTGGTTTTCCAAATATGTCATTTACAGACGGCAAATGTTACAAATTAAATAAACAATATATGCCTAATCTCATTTGTACTTCACATCCGTTTGGGAAATAAAATTAATGATTCAAAGAGATACTTATGTAGAAATCTGTAAAATCCAATGTAATTTTCTGACCTTTTGTTTTCAAAAAAGTACAAACAATATTTTTGATGAATTTTATTGTTAGTTCTGAAATGAATTTTGTTTTGGAAACAGTCTGTTTAAATGAAAAAACTGGCTGGCTTTGGTGACTGTAAACAATTGAACATACATTTCTTGTTGTTGTTGTTGTTTTTGTTTTATTTGGAGTAATACCTGTATGTTGATATTAAAACGTGAAAATGTTATATTTGAGAGGCCAGAGGATAATAAAAGATTATTTATTTACAATATAGGGATAACTACCGCATGTGGTCAATAGTTCTGTAAACAGTATTAAACTTAGCCTAAACATCGTAAACACTACAGATACGGAGGAATATAAACATACAAATGTCCTGTACAGGAAGTATTGAACACAGTGACACCCACTGAGATACATGGACGTGTAAATATTCTTTTTTCTTTACCAGTCAATCATCTGAAGTTGAAGAACATTAGTTTTATCAATACGAATCGTGAAAACACCACAGTGACATGGCAACAAAAGGGTGATTCTTCTGTAATATCGAGGTATGAAATATCATGGACGCCAGAGAATGGGAGCAAGAATGAGTCAGCATCATCAAAGACATCAAATATAACCAAACTGAAACCTGGCACCAATTACACAGTGACTGTAACAACTGTTATTAATGACAACACGAAAATACAGAAAATTAACAAAACGGCGACAGTTACGACAAGTGAGTAGTGTTTCTTCACTTTTGTTATACTGTCTTCAAGAGAGGATCCAGCTATGGTTACGTGAACACATCAGACTGTTTGATCTGAAAGATGTAACGAGCTGATATTAAATATTTTCATGAATATATATGTACACGTAGGTACAGCGTTGCACAAATAATTTTCTACTTGATTTTCAATACAGAAGACGGCTAAAATGTATGGTGTGAAAAGTAAGAATTATATTTGTAATAAATCATTTAAGTTTTAAATTCAAAACAATGTTATTAATTTCTTTTACTTATTTCCAGTTTCTCCGGTCACACACACACACACACACACACACACACACACACACACACACACACACAGAGAGAGAGAGAGAGAGAGAGAGAGAGAGAGAGAGAGAGAGAGAGAGAGAGAGAGAGAGAGAGAGAGAGAGAGAGAGAGAGAGATAATAGGTTTCTTCAAAGTAATTAATCAATTTTTGGAATTCACTTATCTGTTTGTATTTAGTCCAGTGCATGTTTTGTAGTCAATTCTTTAATTATCTAAATATTGAAGAAATACTTTATAAGAATATATTAACATTGACCTAAGCCATTTTTGTTAAAAATATTAAAAAGAAACCCAAATCCTAGAGACTGTATACATGATTACGAATGAATAAATAAATAAATAATATTGTTTTACTTTCAGTACAAGCTCTCACTAAGAATTGTTCTAATCCTAAAAGAGATTGTGGAGAACAACAGTATTCTGCTGAATGTTCTGACACAGGAGTTTGTAGATGTTTTTCTGGGAAGTACAGAAACAAAGATGGAACGTGTCATCCAGGTTGATATATTTGTAAAATAATGTTAGATAATCTACAAATGTTTGAGGTTTAATTAGTTTAATGTTTTGGAAATAACATGTATTCAGATGATAATGAGAGAAAAAAGCTCAATATCATAAATGTTTTACAACAGAAAATAAACTCTGAAAGACGTAACATTATTTCCAATGATTATGTGCCAGTGTTTAACAGTGAGTCTTTCATTTGCAATTTGTCACATATTTGTTCCGTGAGACTGACCACCTAAACTTTATATTTCATTTTAAACTGTACAACACTGAGGAAAGGAGCCTGCTACTTTACAAACAATTCACGAATGTGTAAGCATTTCATCTGTTATTTGTCATAGGATAAATGTGTTTTACATCAAAACATATTTGTTAATTTGTTTTTTAAATCAAAGTAAAATAAAAGATAATCTTTTGGTATTACTTTTTACTGTTAGTGGATGAGCTAAAACCAAACTCGTTTACTTACACTGAAGTGTCGTTTTGGAGTGTCAAACTGAAATGGCAGCAGTCAAATAACATTTCTCAAGCACCAAATTCCACCATTTCATACGAGATTAGTGTTGGCAGCAGTCAGAATAGTTCGTCTGGAATGTTGATAACCGTGTCTGGATTGAAAGCTGGAAGGTTGTATACTGCAAGTATTGTAATGACGCTAGAACAAGATGGTAAATCTGAACGTATTAACAGCACTGAATTTCCAAAATTCACAACCAAAAGTAAGAAAATAGATTATTTTCATAATTGTTTTTCTAAATATCAAATATTACTCATTCATATTTGATGGAGACATATTACAAAGGCTATTACAAAATGAAATAATTCAATAATAAATATTACTGCTTTATTCATAAAGAAATTTTATGACGGTTAAAAATAATATTGTCAGTATTCAGATATGTGAATACATTTACAGATTTCAAACATTCAAAACCGTACATTTTATTATAATGATATATTAGTATTTATTTTACAGATATCATTTTATAAAACAAATGCGTAGCTTTGCGAAAACTTAAGAACAATGAATTCTTAATCTCATGCTTGCTATTATTATAAAACAACTGAAAATTTAGTTTGATTGTAAAATTTCATCTTTCCATTAAATTGTAGAAATACCAAATAACAAGACATGTAAAGCTGGAGATATGTGTTTGGACTCAAATGCCAATTGTAGTTCTACAAATCCTACACGATGTCTATGTAATGAAGGATTCTTCTGGGAATCAAAACATGTCAACTGTACACCAGGTATAATTTACAAATTTTCCAAATATTTCATTTCTAGATGTAAAATGTTACAAATCAAATGAATTAATAATTTATGCCCAATCTCATTTGTACTTCAGTTCCTTTTTGGAAATATGAATAATTATTCAAAGAGATACTTCTGTAGAAATCTGCATAATCCATTGTAATTGTCTGAACAGTATGTTTAAAATGAAAAATCTGGCTGGTTTTTTTATTTAACGCCTTTATATTTAAATTCACACATGAAAATGTGATACTTGAAAGGCCAGTGAAGAATAAAAGATTATTTATTAAAAATATGGAGATAACTGGCCCTCTGTATTCAGTAGTTCTGTAAGCAATGTTAAACTTAGCTGAAACAGATATGCAGCAACATAAACGTGTATATCCCGTAAAGGAAGTATAGAACGCAGTGACATACACCCTGACATACAAGGACACACTGTAAACATCGTTTTTTCTTTAACAGTCGATCATCTGAAGCTGAAGAAGATCAGTTTTATCAATACAAATTGTGAAAACACGACAGTAACATGGCAACAAGAGGGTGATACTACCGTAATATCGAGGTATGAAATAACGTGGATATCAGACAATGGCAGTAAGAATAAATCTAGTACCTCAAATGAATCAGTGGTGTTAACCATGTTGAAACCTGGAACCAACTACACAGTGACTGTAACAACAGTTATTAATGACACCATGAATATACAGAGGATTAATTCAACAGCAACAGTTATTACAAGTGAGTAGTGTTTCTTCTTCATTTTTTTTTTATATTGTCTTTAAGAAGAGATCCAGCGTTGGCTATGAGGACACATCAGACTGTCCGATTTGAAAGAAGTAACAAACAGATTTTTTTTGTTCATGAATATATATATATATAGGTGCGTCATTGCATAAATAATCTTTTACTGATTTTAGACAGAGCAGACAGATAAAATCATATGGTATAAAAAGTAAATAAAATATATTTGTAACATATAAATTACTTTTTAAATTTAAAATTATGTTATTATTAATTTCTTTTATACATTTCAATTTTCTTCATATTCTCTTGTTATAGAAATAATGTAAGTTTAAAAAACTAACAACAAAAATGTAAATAAATAACTGATGAGCAATATTTAATGGAAAGGAAAACTGTAAAAAAAAAAAAAAAAAAAAAAAAGAAAGAAAAAAAAGGAAAATTCTAAAAAATGAAAAAACAGACATTTGTTATGTTTGTATTTGTTGATTTTAGTTCCCGACACACCAGGCCCATTTGACGAAGAAAAAAGTAATTTAACAGCACCAGAGATCACATTGTATTTTACCAAATCTGAAGGAACTGTTGATTACTACGTAGTAACTTTGACTGGTGACGCTGACTCTTACAACCAGACTCATAATGTGACACCATCAGGAGAAAATCTTCAAGTTGTGTACTTCGGTGACATAACTGCTGGAAATTGTTACACTTTAAATATCACTGCAGTCAGCTCTGGAGTTTACGGTGAGACCTTTACATACAGAGGAATCCGTAGTTCAGTAAAATGTAAGTATAATGATATATGTATCTATTTTTTTTAGAATAAAGTGAATATTAGGTGGAATAATTGTATATATTTCAGATTTATTTAGCTTCAGTTTCTTTTGGCAAAATATTAATTGTTTATCTTATTTAATGCATTTTAGTAGTTTTAACGGAACCTTAGGTTGAATAATTTGGCTACATTAAACTCATTTCTTTTAAAAAGTATAAATATTAAAACCAGATGAAATAATAAATGAATAAAGGTAATTCAAGTAAAACAAAATGGTTTAAATGTTCTACTTATAATATATTTTAAAGGTTAAAATAGTAATATATTTTAAAGATCATTAATAGGTATCTTGGAATCTAATAAAAGCAATAAATGAATAATACACTGAATTATATAAAAGTACATTCTGAATATTTTTAAAGCCAGTATTGAGGATATTGTATCACTGGGGGAAAAAATAATAAAAAGAAACTACTTTTAGAATTCAAAAGATATATATTTGAATTTGTCCAGTTTTAATGTGGTATTTCTGCAATAAAGGAAGAAAATGAAAAATAACATACTTCAGTGCATATGTGTTATTTTTGAAAAATTTGTCTAAACAATACTTATTTGCTTTCTGCTGTTTTTGTTATTGTGAGGAATATGTTTGTCTCCATATAACAGAAACTATTATGACAAACTTAATTGCTTCTGCCACATCCACATACATGTATGCTTGTATATATCTGTTACTGGATACTTAAAGAATCTTTTCTGAAACAAAACATGTGACTGAAAAATAATATTGAAAAAATCTTAAAGACAGTAAATGTTCTTTCCCCACAAAACGAAACAAACAAACAAAAATAAATATACAAATAAACATTAATCAACAAAAGTAACTTGGATAGCACGTGCTATCTACCTTTCAAGCACTACTTTAAATATATATGATTTCTGTTGGTTATTTCATCTCTGCATATTATGATTATACATTAATATTTTTGTTTGCAGCACCTGGAAATATGTCTCATTTCAATATATCAGACATCACCCACAGTTCAATGTTTGTGTCTTGGAATCGTCCTGACAAACCCAATGGAGTTATATTTGCTTACATTTTAACTCTTCAACTAATTTCAAAACAGACTTGTCAACAGAAAGTTGTTTTTTACTGCAATGACTGCAACAACATGACTAATGTAAATAATATTACTTATTATTAAATTTTATTTTTGAATTTTTGGTCAGATATTAATGACAACATTTTATTTTAAATAGTTTTAGTAATAACGAGTGTTATCGGTTTTTTAAATGAAGCTCTTGGTTCGGAACAGAAAAAAACAAAATATCCCAAAAAATGAAAGGACATGCATAAACAACCTAGAGTAAAAGTAGAACCCCAGCCCATTAAAGAATAAGTGTATTCTGAAACCATTTAAAAATTATTTTTCAAATAAAGTAATTTTAAACAAAAACTTTTTAGAAATTTATATTTACCAATAAACTTAACAGAATAATAATTTTAAAAAAAAAATAATAATAAAAAAATAAAATAAAATAAAATCAATATAATAAAAAAATAAAAAAGAGAGAAATTTTAGAAAATTAACTTTTTATATATATTTGTTTCCTAATGATATAATACTTAATAAACTGCTTTCTTCAAATTGTTTAATCACTGATAACACATTACATAAATATTTTTATTAGATTTTTTTTTAATTTTAATCATTTACGAATGTAGGTTGACAGTGACATGCATTGTGAAGATGTTACACCAGTCACAGTCAATGTTAACAGCAGTTTACTGAATGATGCTGGAAAAGAATTCAGCTATAACCTGACACATCTTTTACCTTTCACAAACTACACAGTCAGTGTGTTTACTTACAATGAATTATATTCTGGACCACCATCAACTGTGTACCATATGACAGAAACCAAACGTATGGTTTAACCATCATTAGATATATTTTAATTAAATATTTGACAGGAAATAAAAAAAAAATAAAAAAAAATAAATAACAATAACTGTAGTAAATAAATAAACAAACAAACTAACAAACCAAAATAAATAAACAAATAAATAAATAAATACCTGCATTTTCAGAAGAAAAAATGTAGTTATTATTATTATTATTTTTTGAATGTCTCTCTTCTTTAATTATTCTGTTTAAGTTTCACAATCAGTGTTTAATTTCTCCAATTTCCATCAGTTACATTTATGAGATTTTCATTAAGATATATATTAAATAAACATGAACATTGCATAATTTGGTTTTAAATCTTTTCTAATTTGTTGTTTTTGTTATTTTAGCTGCAGCACAACCAGAAAACTTTAGAGTGAGTGAAATAACTAATTCTTCAATAACAGTGACTTGGTTACCAGAGTCTCCAAAACCAGGAAAAACTGACTACAATTTGATTGTTTATGAGAAAGCAGAAAATGGAAAATCAAATATAATAATAAAGAATGAAACTATCCAAGGTTAATATCCACATCTATCTATCTATCTACCTATCTACTTACCTACTTACCTGCCTACCTATCTATCCATCTATATAATTAACAGTTAAACATGACTATATTGTATAACAACCGTTGTTGAAATATTTTGTTAAATTATTTAAACTTCATTTGAAAGTCTAACAAATAATTTCTTTATTTGAATAAATAAATAAACAAATAAAAATAATAATAATAATAATAATAATAATAATAGTAATAATAATAATAAGAAGAAGAAGAAGAAGAAGAAGAAGAAGCAAGAGGAAAAGCAAAAGAAGATGTTATTACCCCTGTTATTATTATTAAATAAGGTATTTAATAATTGAATGTGTATTTACAATTATATAAACTGCTGGTAATTTCAGGGTGGAGTTCAAAAACTTACAAGGCTCAAAATCTGTCTAGTTACTGGGATTATAAGTTTGAGCTGACAGCAAACACATCAGCTGGAAAATCACAACCTGTGTGGATACATTACACAAAAACAAACCAATCAGGTAAAGTTTAATTGATTGTAGGTATTGTATATATATGGGCAAACCAATTTTAGAAGCTACAAATCTATGTTATACAACAACATCAATCAAGCTAATGTATATTTTATAATATATATATATATATAAGAGAAATAAGAGAAAAAAAGAGAAAGAAAACCGAAGTCTTAAAAAATAAAAAAGTAAATAACTGAAATGAAAGAGCTAAAATTGAAAAGTTAATAATTATCTTGTTTTATTTTCTCAGTAATAAAATATTAAAAAGTTAAAAAAAATAAAAATAAAAATAAAAACATCATTAAATAATACACATATCTACAAACATATATCACTCATTTCTACAACTTAGACAGTTTCCTTCAATATTTTTTTTCAAAATATGATCTGAAATATCTTTTGTTTGTATAATAAACTTGTTACTTTCACAATTTCTTAATTGTTTTACTTAATCAGCATATATTATGGAAGTATTCATAGCTTTATATTTTGTATAAAGGGAATAGGTTTTAACTTGTATTGAGATAAACAAATTATTTGCTATCATGATAAAACAGTTTAAGTTATTTTGTAACACTACTTTTAATCATTATTTGTGTAATTTGTCAAAGTAAGGAACCAAAGTGAAGACACAAAAGTTTGATATTTGAAGTAAATAAACTTAAAGAACAACTGAAAACTGTGAAATCACACAATATGTTCTTTAATAAGCATAAAGAATAACTGAAAAATAGTTTTATTGTATCAGTGAAGTTATAAAAAGTATTTGTAGTTATTTTTTTAAATTATTTTTGTTTAGTTAGCATTTTCTGATTGTAGGATATCTTGAATTTTATTTGTGCTTTATAAATCTGATAACAAAGATTATTTTGCTGTAATTTGTGTTTTTTTCACAGCACCAACAATGGCTAAACACTTTATTGTAAGTCATATTGACAACAACTACACTGCTGTGATGGTTACTTATGATTGTCCTAAACAAAAAGATGGTAGAAACGGAATTATAACAAGTTCAGTTTTAGTCTACAACACCACCATGGTATGTACCGACACATAATTTTATTTTATTTTAATTCCATCTCTTTTTTTTAAAAGTACTGAAAAATTATGTTTTCTTCTGGAATAAGTACTTTTTAATGTTTCTATGTTGATGGGCAGATTACACGATGTTTTAATACTCATTATATATTGGTTAGCGAGATTAACACGTTTTCGTTGAATATTCCTAAAATAATTAAATTCATAACTACTATTTATGGTAATAAAAACATATCTATATTGCAAAAAAATAATGAAATTATTACCTACAATATTTCAATTGAAAACACAAACAACTGTGACTCAATCCGTGTACCTGTAACAGCAGACATCAAATATAATTTCTATGTATTTACTGTTTTTGATTTACCATATTTTACAATAATAAATTACTTCCATATTAC
This sequence comes from Chrysomallon squamiferum, assembly GCA_012295275.1. Taxonomy (NCBI): domain Eukaryota; kingdom Metazoa; phylum Mollusca; class Gastropoda; order Neomphalida; family Peltospiridae; genus Chrysomallon; species Chrysomallon squamiferum. The sequence goes on from CM022665.1 coordinate 46,843,804, forward strand.
TTATATGAAGATTTTTAACATTTGTTTTACCTTTGAAATCTTTCTGTATATAGAATAGTTTTACTTCTGTGTTATTTCATATTTTAAGGACTTAAAAGTTATTTTGTCCTGTGGAATAAGTTTATTTTATGTTTCTATGTTAATGTGCAGATTATATGGTTTGTTTCAATACACATTATATATACATTAACCAGATAACAAGTGTTATTCAATATTCCTAAAATAATTAAATCTATTATTACTGCTAATAAAAATTATTTATTTTGCAGAAAAAGTATGATGTTATTACTAACAATATTTTAATTGAAAACACAAACAACTGTAACTTCTCAATCAATGTACCTGTAACAGCAGAAATCAGTTATAATTTCTATGTGAGTATTTGCTGTTTTTGATTTAAAACATTTTACACTATTTTTGATATATTTGTTCTATATTTGTTTTACCTTTCAAATTTTTCTATATAGAGAATAGTTATACTTCTGTTTTATTTCATATTTCTAGAAGTTCAGTTTTCTTGAGTCTTCATTTTTATTTCATATATTCATCAGTTTTGGTGTTATTTTTGTTTTGAAGAAATGGAGATTTTATTTCTAATTATCACTGCAATTTAATTTTCAAACTTTTTGTTCTTTCTGGGTTTACAGGTTTGTCTGAAGACAACTGATGATGGAGAAACAGCTACTACATCATTTTACACACCAGCGGGACGTATGTTTCAAATATTCCACATTTAAACAGATATTTATTTGACATTCATAAGATGTTGGTTATCTGTAGATAAATCATTAAAAGTGAATTCAGACTTCATCTTCTTGTTTATTAAAAACAAAACTAAATAACAAAAACTAAATATTTGTATTTTGTAGAACATGAAAGTAAAGAAGAAATAATCACAATTATTACATTTTCATTCCTTTCCTGATCTTTAAATAATAATAATAAAACATAAAAATAAATAAATATAAATAAAAAAGTCAATAAATAGTAAATATATATTTTTTTAAAAATCAATAAAAAATCAATCGATCAATCAATCTTTATTTTTCAAATTGGCTTTCTTTTTCATTCCTGATTGCTATAAATTATATATGTATGTAATTAATTGATTTTACAGCACCAATTCTAGTTATTGAATCTACAATTACGAAGCCTATGAAAACCTCCCCATTTGAAAATGGCTTTGTTATGGACATCTGCCCTAAATGTCTGTATCAGCCGACTACTGGGAAAATTGTACTAGCTGGTATTATTGTCACAAAACAAGATAAACATACAAAAGGTAGAACCTAAATACTTTTCTCAAGAAACAGTAAACACTACTATGGATTTATTGAAGTATGCATACACCAAAATCTGATATTTTGAAACTGAATATTAAATTCAAAAATCATTTTCAGCAAGCATCTTTAACAGGCAAATAATTATTCCAACTCATCCTTTTTTATTTTTATTTTTTTAATAACCTTTTGATTATAATTCTTTTGCTGTTATTGAAACTGATGTTCAAAATATTTTTATTACTTTTTGGTTTAAATTAATATTCATTTTATTATTTTTTCAAAACAGCAAATGTTAGAATACATGTACTAAATATTGTATTAATATCTGTCATATATTAAATAAATATCCTTTTCCTTAACAGCTAATCGGCGTAAAAGACAACTTACTTATAAAGAACACTATGATACTTATACAAACTGGTTAACAGCCAAGGAGAAAAACTTTAAAATTCCTTACAGAGCAACAAATGACAGCTGGGTTGACAAAGGTAAAGTCTGCTATTTAAACAGTACACTTGTAAACAAGATTATATGAAAACTGATGTTTTAATCTATATTGTCACCAGGTTGTAGAGTAATTCAGTAAGATAATGAAACAAGTACAAAATACAGTACAACTGAAGCAGTTTCAGTGGACTTTATAAAATAAATTAAAATGAGTTGTTGTTGCTGAGGTTTTAGTGTATCTCATACTTGACATCAGAATAAAAATTATTTTCCATCAGTCTTGTGAAACAGCTTTATCATCTTGGAAAAGTGAATGAAAGTGTTAAATGTACTGGTTGAAGTACAGCACAGATGTGTATTTCATTCAGTACATCATATATACATGTGTGTGTGTGTGTGTGTGTGTGTGTGTGTGTGTGTGTGACTGAATATTAATACATACTGGGATGATACTGAAACAGAATCAGGTGACTGCACTGTCGTTTAAGATAACTTCATTCTATATTAGACATTTCTCAAATATTAGCCTTAAGTAAGAAAGAAAATAAAGATCACTGCTTTATAGTATAGTACTTTTAAGTTGATAGTAGTATAATAATAAATAAATAAATAAATAAATTAATTTAAAAATTAAACAAATTGTATAGTTTTTCTTAAATATTATTTTTATTTGTAGATTTAGATAAATTCAAGTATCGAATAGGAGACATGGACTGTTATCACAGACATGATTTTTGTAATGGGCCACTACCAGATGGGTCAACATTTGTGTAAGTTTAACTTTTAAGTTGTTCAGGAAAATAACTTGGTATCTTTTACACACAGTCTAACAATGAGAAAAGAACAATAGACTGTATCTATGCAGTTATAGAAACTAATATATAGAAACCAATACAATGAACTCATAAATAAAACATTATTTGTTTTCCACTCTATGGGAAGGTATATTTAAAAGGTTTCATGATTCTTTTTGATAGTACTGACATCTGCAAGAAAACATTTATAAAACATACAACTAACACTGTACTGATTTGTTGTACACTAATACATCACACTGTACTTTTGCTAGAATAATTTAACTGAAAAATGATTTTATTAAGTTTTTTATTTTAGAAACTTTGCCTATGTAAGTAGGATGATTTGAACTCAAACAGTATAATCAATAGCATAAACTAGATAAATTCTACTTTTATAGAGTTGAAATATTTGCCTGTACTAAAGGTGGATGCACCAACATGAGAGGTCCCACTTATGAAACGAAACAGAGTAAGTTTAAAAAATAAAAATGTTATTAATAGTTTTCTTTTAATTCAATTTTTTTGGAATTAAAACTTAAAAACAAAATATATTAAGAAACTACTGCTTGTTTTTAGCTAAAAAGACTATCTATTTAGAGTTTTTGAAGATTGATGTTTTTTGTAACATTACCAGTTTCTGTAATGTACCACTATTTGAAGTTTATAATAACAAATAGCAATGTAAATTTACTACAAATAGCAATGTAAATTTACTACAACTAACATTTTTATAAATAAAATAACTGGCAATTTGAAAACAATTATACCTGTGAATCTTTTACTTACAAACATTTTATACTGGCAGTCGTAAAAATAATGTTTATGTGCAACAGCAGTGATTTATATTTTTATTTACAGAGGAAACCAGCAAAGCTGGACTGATTACTGGCCTGATTATAGCCTTTGTTGTTATTATTGTTCTGGTTATCGTCATCATCATGCTTATAAAAAAACGCAAAAGGTTGATTACAATTTATTTAAATATTTTGTTATTGAAATTAAGGTTCCACCATGGCATATTCATCGATGTTTTTAAATGCATGTTTCAAATGAAGAATTCGTTATAATTTGTAAAATGAACCTATTAACTTTAGAATTCTAGAACAGTTATCTGATATTATTTAGTGGATAAACATAAATAGTTTAAAGTTAAATATTTTAAATAAATAAATAATAATAGAAAAAAATATCAAGTGCAAAATGATATCTGACTTAATTTTTGTCTGTTAATGAAATCACTTTAATGTTATTTTAATCTTTCAAAACTAAATAGTACATGAACTTTTTTTTCAAAAGATTACTCACCAGTTTATGAAATTTGGAATAAATAACCATTTGCTTAACGTATTATATGTAAGATCAGAATTTGATGAAAATTAATACTAATAAAATATTTATATTTTTTGTATTGCTTTTATATTTTAACTGAATCATTTCCAGACATGTTAGCCTGTCATATTTAGATTATTGTTTTAAAATTTCATGTTTCAGTAATAATTATGCTGAGCAGGAAAATACATCTGAAGTAGAAGAACTTTCACAAATAAACAAGAAGAGGTACTTCATGACATTATCTAAAACTTCTAACTGATACTAACTAATAATTCAGTTTTTGGATAACCACTAAAAGAACATATAGAAAAAAATGCACTGGAAATAAATTTATTTACATTTTCTAATTCTAATGTCTGATATTCATATTAAATTTTCAAAGAAAACAAATTCTGGAATATTCATTGGGAATAAAACTTACTTATTATGTCTTACCATTTCTATTACGGTTGTCATTGAAATTTCACTACTGAAATATTGATTTGTCACTATACTAAATAATTAAATGATTTGTTTGTATGTTAATTTAAGTATCATTAAGAAAATGTTTAAGATTAAATAATAAGTCATTAAAAAAATAATTTATCTTTTTCTACAATGAATCATATATATATATATATACACATTTTAATTACAGATGAATTTTAAACTGCATATCATTTCCATAATCAGTTACTTATTATCCTTAAAAACTGTTTATCTTTTAACACAGACCTATCACAATGGTTGGCTTCAAAGAGCATCTTGAAACATTACACAGAGACTCCAATCTTCTGTTTACCCGAGAGTATGAGGTAAGTCTTAGTTTATAAACAGTTTACACACATTTTACATTCTACATTATTTGCAGTGTTATATATAAAGCATTTTACAATGTTTATGTTTCTGCTTTTGTTTTATGATTACTTTTATCCTGTCCTTGTTTCAAAAAAATTATAATATGAAGAGGTAAAACTGGCTAAAAATTCCAAGGAATTGTTTACAAGGAAATGAATCAACAGTACTAATTCTGAATCTAAGACTTAAAGGTGTATTATATACTAGTTTAAAATCATGTCTAAATTGAGGTGACATGTGAAAACATAGTAATTAGAATATATATGTTTTATGAACAATATTAGTAGTTTTCAATTACTGTTTATATCTTTTTGTATTTCAATTTATTATTTTTTTATTAAAAATGTCTCTTTTTGATTTACACAGGACCTGACATCCTTATCTCCTAATCATCCAAAATTACATTCAGCAATGGATGGGAACCGAGTGAAGAACAGATACACCAACATTCTACCATGTATGTAGACTAGTGAGACTAATTTCAATGTTTTCATTTTCTCAGAAAGATAAATTTATGCATACCAATAATATGAGGTCAATTATGTTAATGTATTAATAAGCTATGTCTCAAAGCCTTTGAAATCTGAATTGTGGATCATGATGTACACAGGAAAGAAAAATTAAATAAGTAAAAACTGCAGCATATAGACTAATTACTTGTTAGTCTTGTAGACTTTTATTAAAAAGTATTTGTTTTATGTTACATTATAATGCAAAGGAGTGTTTATACTGTAAAAAGTTGAGTTTAATATCGTTTATATTCATTTTTACCATTACAATGTTTTTGTTTCAGTTGACCACAGCCGAGTAAAACTTAGTCCACTGAATGACGATGCAGAGAGAGGATATGATATCACAGACTATATAAATGCTAACTACATTCCTGTAAGTTGTCTTTTTAATAAATCGATCAGATAGTTATGAAATCTCTAAATTCACATCTTTGCATGTTATTTTAAATCGATAAAATGTTTAAACCATCAAATATTTATAAAAACAAGGTCCTGCATTATGCAGATTGGTCAAGAGTAAAAAACACACTTTAACTGTTAACTAAATCTAACAGTTGCACACACAGATATTTATTAGTCGTAGTTTACATCTGGGATCTTTGTATAGACTGACAAACAACACTAACTTAAGAAACTTGTTTTTACAGACTTGTTATTGTGTTGACAGAATGTGGCAAAGCCTGACACTTTTTCTGTTGTGAAGCACAACACACACACACACACACACACACACACACACACACACAATTATATTGTACCAAGTGATTTTTTTCAGGGCTACAAAGGACCTCGTGAATACATTGCTACTCAGGGACCCATGACAGGCACAATTGCTGATTTCTGGAGAATGATGTTGGAACAGCACTCCACCCTTATTGTGATGTTGTCAGATCTCCACGAGAAAGGAAGAGTATGGATAAAAATAATATATTGCTATTATTATTTTTTTAACAGTATATTGAGATGTTACACATTTTACTAATTTTGATATCAAATAAACACAGCACTAAATTATTACTGATATTTTTTCTCAAATCTTATAACATAACCATACCATCAGAGATACAATTTATTATAATAAACAATTAAATTTTGTGTATATACTAATACTCTTTTTCTCTCAGCATTCCAAATTTAATTTTTTACTGAAGAACAGGTTGGGACAAGCTTAATGATCATTTATATTTACATATTAATTTTTTTCATTAACTGGATAGATGTTAGAATTAAAGTAACTAAACTATACAGTAGTAAGAGTTCTTCATCTTTCTCTTTTGTTAATACTGAGAAAATATTTTGTTTTAGCACTGCAAAAAACCCACAAAAAAACCAAAAAAAATCATATAAAATTGTTGTTATATTACAGCCCAAGGTAGATATGTACTGGCCTGGCAACTTACATGAACCTGTAAAATATGGGGAGATCACTGTTGAACTGACTAGTGATTCTGTACTGAGCAAGTTCACTATCCGAATATTCAAAATATCACTGGTAATAATTTAAACACTCAATTTTTCTGTATCTCACTCTGTTTGTAAGTTGTCCTTCAAATTATTATTAATATTATTTATCTTTGGAAGAAATAACATAATTAAATAATGAATGTTATTATAAATTAATCATAATAGTTATGCTTATGAAGACAACAAAATAAATTATTATAAGGCCATTTCTTTGTAAAAATGCACCTGCCTTCATCTTGTCACTGATCATGTTGTAAAAATCTGTGGCCAACATCTTAAGAGTTCTTTAGAAATTGAAAAATAAATGACCAAGCAGCCTGGAAGAAATGTTCTTAAACATGCATCATAATCTTAAAGTATTACTTTACCAGCCTGCAATAAACTGAATTTTCCGTTAAAGGAGTATACAATCTTATAAACTGACAATTCCTTTATCTTTGCACCTTAAGTTATGGATCACATGCCAGGAGTAGTTTCACGACGCGTAGATCACAAACCAAAGTAACATCCAATTTGTGAGTTTTCCCAAGTAAAAAGACTTCATCACTGGTCAGTATTTTGAAAAAACAACCCAAAAAGAAATTATAAAATTATTATTATAATTATTATTATTATTATTATTGTTATCATCATCTGATCAGGGCAAAGAGGAGAGACTGGTTAGACAGTATTTCATTCCTGGCTGGGAGGACTACAGTGCCAACCTGACATCAGAAGATGTCATAAACTTTATTCAGACAATTCGTAGAGAAATTCGACCCACATCTGACTCCGGACCTATTGTAGTTCACTGCAGGTTAGTGATTTAGTACATTAACATTTTGCTTTTCTATGAAAATTAGCATTTAATGTTTAGTACATCTATCTGTACTTTTATTTAATGACTTAGATTTTAAGGTTTCAAAAGTTACTGTGACTTGTCTAGATACGGATCTACATGTTTGAATAAACATCAAACCAGAAGAACACTGTACTTTTTACTTAAGAAAGCTAACCTTGATGACTTAGACTTTAATGTTTCTAAAGGTTCTCAGTTTTAACTACATGTCAACTGCTATAGTTAATTATTTATGAGTGATTGCTAATTTCAATTGAAGATGTGTTTATGAGGTAAACTGAGATTCATCAATAATTTTATTTAAATGCTGGATTTATTAATATATTGTCATTAATTATCTGGTACTGATATATCTGTAAACTACACATTCATGAAGTTTTTTTTTTAAAACTCTCTAACTAAATGGGCATAATGCTAGAACTGAAAAATATTTTAGTAAATTTATACAAAATTACTACAGTGCTAGACATAAATCAGTAAATAAATTAAAAAAAATTAAACAAAATTAACAGTAAACACATTGTTACAGTAATGATAATAAAGGTTACTGTGACTTGTCTAGATATGGATCTACATGTCTGAAAAACTTTCAAGCCAGAATAACATCAAACTTTTATTTAAGAACATTAACCTTTACATAGCTTCTGTCATTAACCATGCACATGCATGTGTTCAGTTTAAATGGCAATATCAAAGCTACCGAAGTGATACTGATAAAATGTCTTGATAAATAAATAAATATACTGTTACTTACAGTGCTGGTGTTGCAAACATGCAACAGATAATTATAAATAAATATACTGTTACTTACAGTGCTGGTGTTGTAAACATGCAACAGATAATTATAAATAAATATACTGTTACTTACAGTGCTGGTGTGGGAAGATCAGGGACTTTCATAGCTCTTGATGTCTTCCAGCAGTGGGTTGATGAACACGGACTTGATGATGAACTTGACGTGTTTGAGTATGTTCTGAAAATGAGAAACAACAGACAACATATGGTGCAAACTGAGGTAAATGTTTTGTGAACTTGCTTGCTAACACTGATTTCATTTTAAACTGACATATGTAATTATATCCATATCCTTAAAAGTCTATTTGTATACAAATCTATCAGAGAACTTACTATTTTATTTTAAAGTGTATTTAACAAAGATACACATTTTAAAATCTAAACCTGTCAAATTGTCAGCATTTTGCAAAATCTTACTAAAACAAATGAATGGTATCATCTAATATTTCCTACTGCAAGGCATTTGTTTAATCAAAGATAATATTGTATAATTCCAGTACAGAAATACCCAACTAGAGTGATGGTTCATTTTACATAACTGCAGCATAATTAGTAGGAGATACTTATTGGATCTATTTCACAGATTTCTTCAGTTTAATTAATGTATTTTGAAATTTAGAAACAGTACATCTTCATCCATGACACTCTGAGTGAAATGATAGAAAAGAGGAAGAGTGATCTGTGTCCACCTGCAGAAAACATCTATGAAAACAGAGATATGTTTGACAACAACGCATTTCGTAAGTACTTCCCATGATGAAGTGTTTCTTTTCTTTTTAAATAAAATAATTTTAACCATTCTCCTACAATTTTAATTGTTACCTAAATCCGAAGTTTGCCATGTACTGAAATTTTTTATTTTTATGTTAATAATAACAACAACAACAACAATAATAATAATTTAAATTTTTTCAGAAGCTGAAGATGAAAGTGTTTATCAGAATGTTACATTTTCCTCGGGATCAACAGTGATGTAACTAGCACAGAAACTGTCAAGATTTTTCATCAACAAAATAAACAAAAGAATAAATTAATATATAAAATGGAAAAAAGTAAAAACCATACAACTTTAATCAGAAATAAAACCCTCAGAATTACAACTAAAGTTATATCTATAGCAGAACATGCATTTTATTATTTGAGAAGTTTGCATTAAATTTCATTAAAAAGAAAAAAAGGAATAAAAGGCATGAAATTTAAATTTATGAATGTTATCCCAGTTTTTATATTAATTGACATTTGATAATTTTCTGGGTACCATCATTATTGTCTGTTTAAGATTTGTAATAATTCACTATAATATTAATAATAGCTAAAAACTTTTGTTAATGAAACCATCATTTTCATTTAATTAATTGCATAACAAGAACAATGAGAATAAAATACAATTTTAATGGTTTATGTTTTTAATATGTACCTCTGTTATTGTATATACTTATCCTAAATGCCTAATTCCTTATCATTTTGTCTTCATTACCATCATTCCAGTCTCAGTATTTTAATCTATGAAAATATATTTTCTACTTTTCTAATGTTATCTTATACTAGATATATTTACTTGTATATAATTTTCTACCTAATATATGTATTGATTTATTGATTTATCAATTTACGTATTTTTTTTTTTTAGTATAAATGCATCCGTTGTTATTTTTCATTTTTCAAAGTTGCTCTCAAAATGTAGTTCACAATAATAGTAATTTACTTTATGTAGTTTAATGAAACTATAAGATAACAAAAATAATGTTAGTGCTCAAAAGATGGAAATTAAATTTTAATAAACTGTTTTTATTAGGACAATTTGTCTTTGATTTCAATAATCAAAATATCATTCTTTGTATATTATATATGCCATATCTATATTATTTATGAAATATATTTAATAATAAAAAGTAAGTTTTTAATTGTGAGAATGTTCAGCCAGCCATTTCTAAATCATTTTTAAAACACAATTTTGTTATAATCAAGTTTGCAATTTTTTTTACATACTGCTTTGAACAATGTTATAAGAATATAATTTTACATTTTCAAATAACTGTTCAAAATTCATTTTCTTCATAATGTTATTTAATTATTTGTTTCCTGTGAGTATTTTGTATAAAGACTGATTTGTTTTTAAATGCTAATAAAAAATAACAATAATCAGATAATTTGAATGTGCTGATGTTAATAGAATTTCATTCCATGAACATGTATACATAATAGTCAAATATATATATACATATATATAAATATAAATTTCATTACATCTTATATTAATAAAATGTTTGATATTTTAAAAGTATCTTTTAATTATTATTTACAAAAACAGTATTCAAAATCATTTAAGATTAAAATGCATTAGTTGAACTGTTATTTTATCTACATTTTATTTTAAATACAACTGTTTCAGAACAGTGAATTGTTAAATTGATCTGTTGATTTTTGATATTATAGCGACATTAAATAGCACATTTTTTGTATCCCAGTACCACCGTGTATGGTAGCATTGATATATATGCTTTTTATTATCATATTCTTAATAAATAAACGCTGAAAAATGTAAATACTGTTTGTTTATTTATGTAAATTATACACACTACACCACACTGAAAATATGCTAGCTTACTGTGTGTAAAGTTACACACTGCTACAAGCGGAGGTTTCTTAACATTATCACAAAATGTTCACAGTACGCCGATTATTAATTGCAATATTATTATTCAAATACTTATATTGGTAGGAAAGGCATTTATACAAACCTAAACACTTGTTTAATTGGTTGTTGGTTTTCTCCCCACAGCTCAACTTAGGAAATATTTCATGAGATTAACGCCGGCTGCGTTCCTTAATTCGGCCATAATTTTTAATTCGACGCCCAGAAAGTTCAGTAAACCAAATTATTGTCGGTGTAAACCGTGTAAGAATATAGTGCATTTATAAACGGGTTTTATTTTTTATTATTGTTTTTTCTTCATGGATTCTTTGTTTAAACAAAGCAACATTTGCTACAATAGATCATTTGAAAAAATCTTAAATTGCAATCTACGGCACTGTATGAACTTCGCCCCAAAGTCGTTGTTTTGATCTAAAACTCAAGCAGCACATGTTAAAGACCATCAAAGGGCCTTCTTACTGTCTTATCTCTGACGAACAATTAGTTTCTCCTTTATTTTTGTTTATTGATGCATTTTAGCATTAAATGTTAAATCTGACATCAGTTGTATAAAAACAAGATAATGTTTTTAATACTGTGTTGATTAGCTGAACACAACTTCTTCCACATTAACATTCATCGACACTGAACTGGTATTTGAACATTAGTTATTATAATAATTAAATTAATTTAGGCGTAATACAATCATACGTCATCTTCAGATTGTAATACATCTGAAAAATGTCTTCTGTCAATTGGGTTAATATTCATAAATTTTCTAAACTTTTAAAAATAACACTTTACCTGTCAATAATAATAATAATAATTATTATTATTATTATACATGGCCATAACTAGACTCTTTTAAATGAGGCAAAAACACTTAATCGCCGAGCGGAGCGGTTCAAATCAGATTCGGGCGAGAGGAAAAAAAAAAATCGTCAGTTTCCTTATGAGGCATTTCGTTTTCACAGAGTGCATGAGTGAAAAAATAATGTGCTAATCGGAGCAAGCTGTCGTGAAGCACATCTGCGACAGTCATGTTCTGATAAAGCCTATCTGTGGCAGGATCTTTTCAGTTTCATGACTGCAGTGCGACGCGAAAAGGAAGACAACTCTGCTTTGAAGTTCAGCGGTTCGGTAATCGTTTTTCAGCAGATACCACGTAACGATCTTCTGTGTAACGGACGAATAACATACAGAGAGAGAGAGAGAGAGAGAGAGAGAGAGAGAGAGAGAGAGAGAGAGAGAGAGAGAGAGAGAGAGAGAGAATTTCTTAAACTCATTTTTACATTTACAAGTATATTTGTCTCTACATGTATAATAACACATATATTTAAAATAAGTATATAATTATGCAAATCAGAAATATTATAATAAATATGTTTTATATTTCATTTATATATCAACAAAATATGTAGACTTTGTAAGCTTAAATATAATTTAAACAATATTTATAGTAGTTATGTATTTTGGACGAGTTACTGCAGATCATTTATAAATAAAAGTTATTATATTTTTATTCTGGTTGTTTTAAACTGTTAAAAGTAATTATTTTTACTGTTTTGTTTAAGTTGGTTAAATTGTGTGAGGGTGTAGGTGTGTGTGTGTGTGTTTGTGTGTGTGTGTGTGTGAGAGAGAGAGAGAGAGAGAGAGAGAGAGAGAGAGAGAGAGAGAGAGAGAGAGAGAGAGAGAGAGAGAGAGAGAGAGAGTGTGTGTGAGAAAGATAGTGTGTGTGTTAAAGAAAAGACAGAGGAAAAGAAAGACATGCAAATGGTTTGACATCTTTTTCTATTAAAATTTCCTTACACGGCTGTTTGGTTGTAAACATTTATTATAAAAAATAGTCTCTTCTTTTCCTTTCAATGTCGCAATCACAGTATCCACGTTTAATGGAAAGACGTCGCTCAGTGTTATCACATCTCTTGAAACACAAATAAATGTACACCATGTAGCTACTGGCCCGCTTATCTGTTGTCTAGAAAGGACCTTCCTGCTTATTTGTATAGCCTTTAGGAAAACGTAATTTTGATCCGACCGCTTAGAGTAACTGATAAAGACATGGAAATGAAATTCATGCCAAAGCGATAACTTACTGATTTGTGTATAATTGGGAAGGCCAGACCTTTCAAAGTTTGAAATGAAATGTGTAACAAAGATTGGTTTTTCAAGTATCAGACAAAAGCAAATGTTATGTTATGAACTTTAAAGTTCAATACCTTTGTAAAACTCAAAACTGAATTTTAAAGGTGCTAAACACAAATCATACACACACAAACACACAGACTCATTCACCCTATATATAAATTTTAGGTATATGTTTTAATAGATATGTTTTATTATGTGATGTTATTATGTAAGTATGTATGTATGTATGTATGTATGTATGTGTGTACGTTTGTATGAATGTATGTATGTGTGTGTATGTATGCATGAATATATATATGCATGTATGTTTAAGATAGATTTTCTGATGAATTTTGACTTGTTTCGTTTTTTTATTTTATTTTTTTTTATTTATTTTTCGTTTTTCTGATAACAGATAATGATCAAGAAGATACATTGGACATGCGAACATTAATGGAAAAAAAACTTCAGTGGTGTTGTGTTTGACCCAACGAAGACATTTCATCATTCTTGAACTTTGGCAGAAAGTCTAAATGTTTGGCTGAAACAAGAGAGTGTTAGCAGAGTCAGCAGTTTGATAAGACTGAAATGAAATACAATATCTTCTAAAGATAAATATAAAACGTTCGCAAATCCATGAAGGGAGTACGGATGGATTATAGGAACTGCTAAATTGAAGTTTAATGGATTATTTGAATAAGAAGAAGAAGAAAATTCTCTTCAAGCGGAAAGAACGCGACTAGCCAATTAAGGAAAACAACACTATGATGACGGTGTACATACATGTGAGTCTAACTAGCGAATCAGAATTACGGACGTTCCGATAACAGCTTATGTCCTTATTGGTGGAAGTAGCCAATCAGAAATGGGGAAACTTTGACAGAGCGTTTACGTTATGTGAGAGAAAAGGACACTGATATCATGCACTCAGACATTTATGAAAAAATAAAATACAAAAAAAAGAATACAGAGGATTGTTGTATAGGCACACATATTTGTGTCTCTGTGTGAGGGGAGGACGTTGTTAAACTAGAAATAAAACTTCTTCATTGTGAAAACTTTTATCTCCAATCTTAGTATTGAGGTCACTTATCTTAGAGAGATTGATCCGTTCGTTATAAATGTTTATCTACGTGTCAAATGACTTGCCCAGTTTTTGTTTTTAATAAAGTTGATATAAAGTATTTTGTCATTCAGTCTAAGAAAGCTTACGAAGTAACCAGAATAAATAAATTAATAGAAATAAATAAATAAAAACCAAAAGAATAATAATAAAAAATAAAATTTAAATAAAATAAATAAATTAAAAAATAAATAACTTAGTAAGTGAGTAAATAAATAAATAAACAAATAAAAAATAAATAAATACTACTATTAAAAGTACTACCATTACTACTACTACTAATAATAATAACAATGAAAACAAAACATCATTTAAGTATAAGAACTTATATAAAGTATTATGATTATGTAATTATTTATTTCAATTATTCTGCAGTAGAAAAAGAAGGAGAAAAAGATTCTTAAGAAAACAAACAGTTTAGTGTTGTGTATTAATAAAAAAACAAACAATGGCTGTTTTGATAACTGATTAGAAAAATCAACTGGAAGTTAATCAAAACTTCATATTATGATTATTATTTCTTCAAAAAATCTTGTAATATATCTATATATATTTCAGTAATCCTTCATCTAACGTAATTATTTTTTACAGAAAATTAAAAAAAATTATTTATTTATTTATTTATTTATTATTTTTAAAGAAACTATTGCCCTAATTTTACTTTTCAATATATAAAGTTTCAATAATTCTCTTTCCGTCCTGTATCAGACAAAATGTTTGTCAAAACATTTATTATATATTGCCCCGTCTATGAGAAACTGCAAATAAAACATTCTCCTTCCAAACAGAAAACGAAACGGCATTAATATTAATTCTTGGTTATCACAGTCATGCAAGAAACACATGACTGATAATCTTTAATATTAAACGGGTTTGAGGTAGGCTTCTAAACAATTAATCATGAAAACAGGTATCTGCGATATATACAGACAAAGGTCTCTGATAAAAATTACTTCAAGGAAGATACTACAGATAAAGAATCGTGTATTGGGATATAGTACACAGATAAAATAAAATAAAAATCTGTACATACAATCACATGATGATATCACTAAGAAATGATTGTTTGTAAGTGTAAGAAAGTCAACTAAACGCATTCGGAGGGTTGAAATAAGTAGACATATTTTAGTTGATGTTAAATATTACTGTTTAATCAGGTATATAATATAAAAAGTCGTTATATAAACTATTTTCTAACGTCACTGAAGAACGTCTGGGTACTATGAGGCAATGTATATCCACTAAGAAATTGTAAAACACTGTCAACGGACGGCGCCATGTTTTCTTCAAAATTCATTCTACCTGGATTATTCTGTGTCACTGCTCTCATCTTCACCTGCTGTATTCAGGTAAATTTATGTTTGAAATTTTACCTGTCTGCCTACTAGTTCAACTTTGATCTCAACATTTTTAAAAGATATACTATTTTCATTAATTTGAAGTGAGATTATTTACTTACTTACGTATTTACTTATTTATTTACTTTGTTACTAAGTTTGTCAGTTATTTGTTTATTTATTTGTTACTTTAATCCACTTTGTCAAATTACAGGACTTTACAGTACATTTTAAATAAGTTTTGAAAAAAATAAATTATTAGTAAAAATTATTTTTATTATTATTATTATTATTATAATTCTACTACTACTGAAGGACAACGTGTTATAAAGAAACTTTGAAATTTTTGAATAAACCTAAATAATGAAATTTTTAATAATACAGTCTTTGATAGTAATTAACAATGTCAACAAAAATGAATGGATTTTTGGAAATAAACTGTGTTTATTTAATCATCACTATAATTAAATACAATTAAATCGGAAAATATTAATTTATATTTTTATATACAATTTATGACAGATTTAGCAATTAATTTTAAAATGCAAAAATAAACAAAAATTAGGGAGAAAATAACCGTTCGTAACAGATAAGACGGCCCTTTGCGGTGTTTGCCGGTTATAGCGATATTTTAGCTATTTCAGCCAAATAAGTTTGATGTCGCACTTTTGATGTGTGATGTTTCTGAATGTTCTGGACATTCGAAACTTATCATGAAATAAACTGTATTTATGCTATGCAAATGTAATTCATAATTCATATTTCAGATGTATACAATAGCATTATACATTACGTTCTGATTATTGTAACATATAGATTTCTTTTCATATCACCAGACTCATCCGACCAGAGTAGGCAGTTACAATATGATGGTCTTTAACATGAACAAATGGTTTCAAACTGTCTTCTAGATCTTAAATTATGAATAAATAAAAGTGGGACTTTGAATTAGTAATAAAATATCCATTTACGTACCATTTTCCAAAAATACTGATGTGAAAAATTTGAGAATGGATTACAGGTGTAAAAAAACACCAAGCAGAAACATATTCTAACAAAACAAAATAAAACTAAACAACAACAAAACAATGACCATCCAAACGATCAGTGCTGTTAATCACAGAAATATTAACACAGCTGAATATTTTTTTTTATTACTAATTCTCCTATGCAGTGTAGTTTTTATAAAATCATAAAAATCTTCTTTTCACCACTTTCAAAAACTTTATTTCTGTAAAAAGCATCACCATCATCATCATCATTCTGATTGTTATTGAATACAGCTACAAATGAGATTATTCGATATATGATTTTACTTATACTACATTTATTAGCATTTCAAATCTAAAATATTAAAATGACTAACATTCTTATTAAAGCACTGAAATATCTGGCTATATAACAATAGCTGAATCTTAGAATACTGTTTTGTATTTACTAGGTAAGTTTTAAAAATCTGCTGTGTTTGTTACTGAAAACAATATATATTTAATTTAGTGTGTTTCAGATTTCTGTCTGTTCTTCGGGTGTCGAGTGTAAAACAAAAGACAACTGTACAGTACATAACAGCTTCTGTAACAACACAGAATGTGCAGGTTAGTGATGGTTTCTATCAACAAAACACAACATGTTTACCTAGTAAGTCATTTCAATAATATGTATGTTCATAATTTTAATATTAAAATGTTATAATAACAGGTATCTGTGTTAAAAGTACATCTATATTGGGTTGGGTTGAAAGGCTAATAAAGGATATGTTAGTTTAATGTGCAGAGACATGAGAACTGTTTTTCAGTCTATTCTAGAATGTTAATTATTTACTTTTTCATGATTTTTGTTGTTTGCATATCATGCTTCAGTTTTTGGTTCTTTTATATTTTGTTTTTATCTCTTGGATGAATATATTTGAGAAACCCAGTATCAGCCTTTCATAAAACTAATAATGAAAATTGTGTATTTATTTTGCTAAGCAAGTCTGTGAGAATGATAGTGGGTAATAGCCATGACATATATAATGCTATTATTATTATTATTATTATTATTATTTTTGTATGCAAATAACCTGCATTGATTAGTACTACTAAATGTATTTAAAACTATTCTTTTTCATATATGTTTTTTTGAAAAAGGAATTCTATCTTTACTTGCTAGTACAATAATTATTGCTGAATCATTCCTTGCATATATAGTGAGAGGTTTGATGGCCTGAACAATAATAAATATTATATAGGATTAAGACAATAATTTAGTAACGATTATTGCATTATCAGCAAACTCTGTTACCAACTTTGTACATGTTTACATCGATAAAGGTGTTTATTGAATCTGCAGAATGAAAGCTGATTTTGTATGAAATGAAATATTTATATGTTCACTTGAAATTTGATTTCCAGATTCCATTTTTGTATATTTTCTATGTCAAATGGTTGCCATATGACTCTTGTCCATTTTACATATCTTTTGACAAATATTTATCATGGTAGTCTAAACTTGTTCTTTATATGTTTAATGGTAAAGAAACGTATGCATCAAAAGATGTTTGGCTTATGAAATTTTAAGTCCAGATTAGTTTTACTAATAATAAATTCATGAAATGTAGATAGTATTTAGGAGCTTTTGGCCATACTGAACTTATTTTCAAACTAAGTATTAACTTTGCGCCAACATACACCTAGAACCCTTTCTAGTTTTGCCTTGTTACATTTGAAATACCTCATCAATATTCATTTGATAACTCAAGTCATTATTTTGGGTACCAAGGTGCACAATTTGCAGACGAATATCAACCAGGAAAATCAGATTAGTAATGGAAATTAATAACCTGGAAAATCATGAGAAGGGTGGAAAGAAGGAGAAGAAGAAAAAACAGAAGAAGAAAAAGAAGAAAATAATTAATAATTAGAAAAAAAAACACCTTATAAAATAGTAACATGACGTCAAATATTATTTGCTGAAGGAAATAAAACAATATATATATTTTTTAATTTATAAATCGGTTGACAAACAAATTAAAAAGATGATCATAATAAAAAATAAAAAAATAAAATAAAATAAATAAACAATCAACCAAAACATAGCAGATTATTACTCTAAAAGTACTGCTTGTCTTAAAAGTGAGTAAAATTGTCAATTAAAAAATAAAATGATTCTAGAACGCAAAATGTAATTATAGAACCCATGACTCTCTATATAGAGAACAAAAGATTTCACTGTTGCTTTTGACATCGCCTTGAATTATATTTATACTTTTGCAAAAAGAATTAAGACAATATTTTTTTGGTTCCTGAATATAACTTACTGATGTTTGTAGGAATGTTTCTGAGAAATACATATAGAAATTATAATTCTATAAGGAATATATTGCTATAGAATAATATAAGATATATTTTCAGAAAAAAGTCTTGAAGAAAAATGTATAGGAACCAAAGAATGTGAACAGGAACATACTGAATGTGTTAAAGATGGTTCTGGCGTTAAGACGTGCCTGTGTCAACTCCGGTTTTATCCAACACAAGACATTTGTAAGAACAGTAAGTAACTGACTGATTAATGTTATGAAATTATGAAACAATAAAGAATTATTTGAAAAATTGCATGTTTCCTAATAGATATACATCCTTTAATTACACAGTTTCTATTTTCTAATTTCTAGTTTTATCTAAAAAAGAAATATATATATATATATATATATATAGTTCTATGACAAATGTTTATTTGCATTACATGAAGAACTTTAAAAGAGTTATGTAAGCTTTGTAATTATAAAATGCTTCATTGGAAATATGTCTCCTTTCTGGAGGAAGATGGTATTCGTACCACAACTGTGTCTAAAAAGTTATGGTTATTTCACTGACTGTAAAAAATAAAATAACATTTTAAGACTATGTGTTACATGATTTTGTAACATTATGATTGATTCAGTTAATTACTATTTTGTTACAGCTGAAAATCTGAAGGTAAGAAATGTGCAGCAGAAATTCGCTAATGTAACATCAGTAACAGTACAGTGGACTGAACCAACAGATATGTCTGTAGTAGATTCTTATATCTTGTCATTGCAACCAGCAACTGACAATAACAATATCATTGTACTTAAAGGGAAAAATGAAACAGAAATAAATAATCTTCAGCCAGGACGTTTGTACACTGTAAATGTCACAACAATTATTTTGTATAAAGAACAGCAAGTGTCAGTGAAAAATATACAAGTTAGAACTAGTAAGTATTGTTTTCTCAAACTCTGTTTAGTGCTGATCCATGAGTTTATTGACATTTCATGCTATTTGTTTCATTGTATTAGTTTTCTTATTTATATGTCTGTAGGATGTCAAAAGTATGTAATATTAAAATACACTGGTTAAGATGTCAAAAATGTAAAGCATTTAAGAGCAACTATCAGCAAAAACATAACTGACTATTGCTTAGTATCACATTTGTAATCTATATGAAGCTTGAAAGTTCTGAGTTGATTTCGAATATAGTTGTCAATTCATTTGCAATAATTGACTGCCCTTCCTTTAAACATTACCAACGAGCTAACAAAATGTTATCTAATGAAATGTGACGTCACACAAATTAAAGCAAAGATCAGTACCATCATGTACAAGAAAAACAGCAAATAATGGTACTTGAATTGTAGACTGTTTTAAATATGCAACAATAATAAAGACTTACACGAAAAATGCACTCCATAAATTTGTAAAAGATTAGACATCAGGGTAATCACGGAAGCAAAATGTTAACTGCAAAATTAAAAAATAATATATAAAATATACAAAAATAAACAAATGAGTTGACAGTGCATAGAAATACTCTAAAAATGGCTTAAATTTAACAAATTGCATTGTATTTTCTTTATTATTACTTTTTGTTTAGGATATTCATATCTGGACACTGATGTGGTTATTTGCATAATTCAAAACTAGATATCTGATCCTTTCTAGGCCATGTAAATGTATTATGGACAGATAAGGAATTAAAATATGTCTTCAGAATTTTTGTATGACATCACATACATGAGACATGATGTAACTGACCCAAATTATGTAATATTTACATACAAATTACAAGTC
Organism: Chrysomallon squamiferum; assembly: GCA_012295275.1. Classification (NCBI taxonomy): domain Eukaryota; kingdom Metazoa; phylum Mollusca; class Gastropoda; order Neomphalida; family Peltospiridae; genus Chrysomallon; species Chrysomallon squamiferum. The sequence continues at coordinate 46,864,403 of CM022665.1, forward strand.
AGTTGTCAGAGACGATGAATTTATTCCTTTATTGACTATTGGAATGATGTTTGGTCTGTTTAATCCTGCAGATTGGAGGAATCGATCATTAAAACGTTTTTATCTCAGATAATAATTCGGAGACTTGTGACATGTTGCACTGACCTACCATATGCCTGTGAGGTAAACTTCAGAACTGGAATGCACAGTTGTTATGCACATCATATATGATCTATCAAACACAACTTTGAAGCAACTGCTGTAACTGATCTTGTTCATGAAATATCAGAGACATGCACTGAACCATATTGTCCAAAGTATATATGTCAGAAATTATTTGACTACTTTGGAGACTGTGTACTGATCACCACAGACAGGATGTTGTGACATCCAGGACTGCATCAGTGCAGATTCTGCATTATTTTTATGATGTGCCTGAAATGGATAGTGATCTCAGCAGAACTCATTAAATCTGACCTTAAAGATGTTGACAGGTTAAAAGGTGAAAACACAGATTCATTTCAAATAAGATATCTTGAATGTATTTTAAGCTAACTGCCTGAAACCATTTGGCTTTTTTTGTAGGATTGTTTCCCTGGAAAGACATCTGGTCTTAAAGTCGCTAGTTGGCATATGTATCATACAAAATGCAAGGCCTAGAAAAATTGTTGTACCTATCTTTTCAGTATAGGTGTGCAGTTGCATCATTTGCATGTTTCAAGGATTTCAAACTGTACAGCAAGGTTTCATGATAACTACCCGTTAACAGGTCACTTTGGTCACTATACTGTTGCCAATGACGAACATAACCTAAGCATGTTAGATGATTTTGTCTGCAAGATATCGTTTCCACTCTGTCCTATGAGGCCAGAGAAGTCAGAAATGATGGAGGCTTATACATGGTTGACCATAATGGTAAATCATCTGTTCACTTCCTCCCCATGACTGATATGGATCACACCATTTTATCTTGTGTATATTACACTTTGCTATTTGTTGTCTCTGTAAAAAAGCATAGCTGAATTCCAATCCTGATCTTTGATCAGCCTTTATGATTAAAAGTATGGACAATCATTCATCGTGAACTTAAGACAGTAGTCTTAAAATTAGGTGGTTTTTACACCCTGATGATGTGTGCCCTGAGGTTTTAGGGAAATGCTTGAATTGATCTATGCTGTAAATGTAATACACTAAATGGTATTTTGGAAACATACGCGATATAATGCAATGCTCAATTCATTACATATATCAGAAGCATAACACCTCTTAATATCATGTGTTGGATGAAGAATTATTCCTTCACAGAAACCACTTTAAGATAATCCTGGCATAATTTTTGATGGATATTCACAAGATCCATCCACCAAAAATATTACCCTTGAAAGGTGAACAAACAGAAAAGCTGGTCCAATGATTTTAGTGCAGATGGCAATGCTGATTTCATGATAGTGAAAACCTGTGTTAAGTATTCGTCTTCAGCCTGCATCCACCTAATATGTAAAGATATAGACGACTGTGTTGTTTCTACTGCCCTGATGATAAAGAAATCGGAAAAAAAAACTAAAAAGAAGAATCTGGGATCTTGTATACCTGAGACAGCAGTTAGGAAAGGAATTATTGAATGAACTGCCAGTGATTTGTCATTAAAGGATGTGACACAACATCCAGGATATTAAGAATGATGAAAGGGGCATCTCCCAAGAAATGCATAAATGCCGAGTTCAAGGTATTTCTGAATATTCTGATTTGAGGGGAACTTGAAGCAGGTGAGCTTGAAATGTCAGGAGAACAAGTTATTTTTTTTTTTGTTATTTGGTGGAAAGACGGAAGAAAAAGTTTTCAGAAAAGGTTGCCACCAGTCCTAAGTATGTTAAAGTTCAGACATTGTGTTACTTTGCATTGCTCCTTACTTAAAAATGCAACTGATTGGTCCATTTCGAACACAGGTTGCAAAGGTTCGCTATAGTAACACTACTGATGTTGCTCTTGACACTGATTATGAAGAATTAGATCAAGTGTTTTAAGAAGATGGCAAATAGAACCATATATAAATATCTATACCAACCTCTTTATCCTGCCTCCAGAAATGGTTTGAGAGAAGGGATGGTCCCAGTATAGGCAGAAACGAAACTTAATATTGGTTCACAGTTTCCATGTAATGGTGATATAGCATACAGTTTGTAATTCATTTGTTTTACCAACTGCCAGTGCTTGTGAATACTTTTTCATCACGTGGGTTATTTTCATTTGCATGAATACATTTGACTGAAAATTTATCTCTTTCACATTCTATCTCCAACTGATAATATTTATAGGACAGGTTGAAACTTAATATCCATTAAAAACAAAGTGTTTTCATAAAGACATTTTATAAATACCCTGCAACAGATCAAAAGAAACACTTTACAAGACTGAGCAAAACCAGAGATTTTCATTGAGGCAAATTATAAAACTAGTTGTAATAAAACAACAGGAGACCAAACATAGCATTATAAATAATATTTCCTTCCATAAATATAAAAAAAGTATCTTAATTGCTCTTCTATAGATCCAACGTACCTGCAATATTTGAGTAAAAATGTATTTATAATGAAAAGAATTAATGTATTTACAGTTTTCTAATTTAAATATTTGTTATCAATACTAACTCAACAGGTCTGTTAAAATTAATTTAAATAAAGTTAATCCCACAGTGATGTTTATATATCTGATTATAATTTAATATTATTGAGTATTATTCTTTTCTACAATTTTCTTTTAATCTGTGTCTGTCTAGAAACTGAGTACAATCAGAGTTGTATACAAGGAGCTGTGTGTTTTTATAACAATACTTCTTGTAATAACAATCTTAATCGGTGTCTGTGCACTCACAACTTTTTCTGGAATGGAGAACAATGTCAACAAGGTAAGTAAAATGATAACACAATTAGCCTAATACTGTTATAATTAAGAAAATAATGCATCCAGTATTATATGTATTTTGTAATTTTTAAATTCATAATATTATTAATAATTTGAAACTTTTAAAGACTAATATTTATCGCTAAATCCGAATTAAAAAAAAAAAATGTATTTGGTATCATTTTTGTTTTGGTAAAATCATTAAAGGTCAGCAGAAAATGGCATCAGTTGTCTAAAAATACCATTTAATATGAAAATGTTTTCGATGAGAAAATTGTGCTTTCTAAGATCAGCAGTTAACATAGATTCAGTTCTAAGGAACATAATTAAAATCCCTGCCCATGTTTGAAAATAATGAAATTTGTGTGATGAGAAATAGTAATGTTCCTTTCAACTGTAGCTTTTTAAACTGCTTGACTGTTAAATGAAACAAATATACAGAACATAAAAAAATTCCATATGAATATAAATAGGATTTGATGCTTTTTAACAAAGACAAGTAAACACTCAGCTATTTCTTTAACAGTGACTGATCTCAAGCCAAAGAAAATTAATTTTACAAATATTAATCGTAAAAACATCACAGTGACATGGCAAAAAGAAACTGAGGTTTCTGTAATATCCTGGTATGAAATATCATGGACACCATTCAGTGGCAAAAAGAGTGAACTGAATAGGTCAAGAGAATCAGTAGTAATAACCATGTTGAAAGCTGGAACGAAGTATACAGTGACTGTAACAACAGTTGTTAAAGATAACTCGAAAATACACAGAATTAACAAAACAGCGACAGTTACAGCAAATGATTGGTGTTTGTCCTTTTGTTCATCTAAATGTTAAATCACACTAAAATAAATGGAAGACATCCGTGCTTGAAATTTCTAGAAAATATTCATGTATTTATATATAATTTTAAAGTAAAAACTGAAGAATTCTGTTTAATGCTTGTTACAAATACAGACATTGACACCATTTTTAAATGCATTCAATTATTTTTAAAATAAATAAATAAATAAATGATAGTGTTTAATAATAAACAATATCTATTGTCACCAGTACAAGCTCTGAAAGGAACCTGCACAAATACAGCACAGTGTGGAAAACAGTATTTTGCTGAATGTTTTGATGGAAGATTTTGTCGATGTATTTCTGGACGATACAGAAATATTGATGGAGAATGTCATTTAGGTATGTGACATAAACACAGTATCAGTTTTCATTTCAATACAGCAATTTGTATTTAGAAATGACATTCTAGAATATTAAGTAGATGACTGAGGCAAATAAAACACTTTTTGTGTTATAATATGTAGACTGAGCTGAAAATAACATTTCCAGTCTTTTTAAAGAAACAATCTTTCAGCCAAAAATATAAAATGAAGAGAAAATATCTGATGCATGAAGTAAACAACACAAACAAACAAGTGAATAGCAATTATAAACCTTGCTGTTGTTTCAGAGATGGCAAACTCAAACCACAGTGATTAATCTTTATGTTTCAGTCGAAGAGTTAGGAGTGATTTCTTTTAATCACAGCCAAGATGCACCATGGAGTGAGAAATTTACATGGAAGACATCGACAAACCTTTCTACAGCAGCTAAACTGTCCATCACTTACCAGATTACAGTTACTCCTGGAAATATCACAAACAACACATCTGGAGATTCAATGACAGTCCAGAATCTGAGAGCTGGAACGAAATATTCTGCTCAGTTTATCACAATGTTTGAGCAGGATGAAAAAACGGAAATTGTCAACAAACAAACAATTGAATTTACAACAAAAAGTAATAATCTATTATATATTTAAATCTCACATTTATTTCAGGTAGTCTTTGAATCTGGAAAAGATGTGCAACTGGTGAATCTATAATGGATCAAAACGATACATTTTTTTTCTCAGTGTGAAAATCTTGAAAAAAGCATAAACTATTTTTAATTATTTTAAAATCATTAAAAATATTACTGGCATGAAGTTTGGCATTTAAATATTAAAGGCTGATAACACTGATTTTGCTTGTTAAATTTTATACAGTTCACTGATGCAAGGTCTTACATACATATTACATAAATGAAAATTATTAATGACAGATTACATAAATGAAAAAATTATATATAGATCATGACAATTATTTTGTTTTTGTGATTGAAAACTATATATAATAATTTACAGAAATAGCAAATAACGAGACATGTAAAGCTGGAGATGTGTGTTCGGACTCGAATGCCTCTTGTAGTTTGACAAATCCTACACGATGTCTGTGCAAAGAAGGATACTTCTGGGGTCCAACACCTCTCAACTGTACACCAGGTATAACTAGTGTCCTTACCTTGTGTCATCAATTAACTATAAATCTGACTTCAACAAAATGTTAATTATTATAAAGACCAGCGAAGAAATGATTATTTACTGCAAACTGAAGTAAATGAATCTCTGTGATTTCTAGTTGCTTTTAATGTTTAGCAAAATATTGAAAAATCATGTGCAGTACATATATATCAAAAGAAACGTGTTTTATGGCATGTCAAGTGAAAGATATATTAATAAATGTAAATCACATACTTATTTATTTTGGTTAACAGTCACCAGTCTCAACCCAAAGAACATCAAGTTTCCCATCATTAATCGTGAAAACATCACAGTGACATGGCAACAAGACGGTGAAGATTCTCAAGTATCTGGGTACAAAATATCGTGGACACCAGACAAGGGCAGCAATAATGAGTCGAAATCATCGAACACGTCAGTTATAACCAAGTTGAAAGCTGGAACAGAGTACAGGGTGACTGTAACAACTGTTATTAATGACAAGACAAGAATACAGAAAATTAACAAAACAGCGACAGTTACAACAAGTGAGTGGTGTTTGTTCTTTTGTTCATTTAAATGTTAAATCACACTAAAATAAACAGAAAACTTCCATGTATGCAATATCTACATAATGATACATGTATTTATATAAAATTTTAAGGTAAAATCTGAAGAATTCTGTTTAATGCTTGTTACAAATACAGACATTAACTACATTTTTTAAATGCATTCAACTAATTCTAAAATAAATAAATAAATAAATAATAGTGTTTAATAATAAACATAATTTGTTGTCACCAGTACAAGCTCTGAAAGGAACCTGTACAAATACAACACTATGTGGAAAACAGTATTTCGCTGAATGTTTTGATGGAAGATTTTGTCGATGTATTTCTGGATTTTATAGAAACATTGATGGAGAATGTCATTTAGGTAGGTGACCTAATCACAGTATGAGTTTTCATTTCAGTGTAGCAAATTAGATTTAGAAGTGACACACCAGGAAATTAAGTAGATAACTGAAGCAACTAAAACACATTGTATTATGTAGACTGAGTAGAAAATACCATTTCAAGCCTTTTAAAGAACAAATCTTTCAGACAAAAAAGATAAAATGAAGAGAAGATACCTGATGCATGAAAGAAAAAAGGAAAAAAAAAGGATTAGCATTAGCAATTTTAATTTTTTTTTTTGTTTTAGTTTGTTTCAGTGATGGCTAACTCAGTGTCCAATGATTATATTTGTGTTTCAGTTGAAGAGTTAGGAGTGAGTTCTTTTAATCACAGCCAAGATTCACCATGGAGTGAGAAATTTACATGGAAGACATCGACAATCCTTTCTAAAGCTCCTGACCTGTCCACCAATTACCAGGTTACAGTTAATCCTGGAAATATCTCAAACAACACATCTGGAAATTCAGTCACAGTGCAGAATCTCAGAGCTGGAAAAAATTATTCTGCTGAATTTATCACAACATTTGAACAAGATGAAAAAACTGAAATCGTCAACAATGAAACAATTGAATTTTCAACACAAAGTAATGATATTATTTGAATTCATACATTTATTTTGACTTTGTCCTTGACGCTGGAATGAATTTACAATTGGGGATGTTAACTTGGATAAAAGAGTATATTTTAAAGAATTAAAACATATTACAAGCAGGAAGTCTTGCATTTAAATATTAATGTGCTTGTTAAATTTAATATAATTATTGCTGCAAGGACTTGTTCAGTACAGAACAACTTGTAGCTATATATCCTTACATTAATGAACAAATTATACAAAGATCATGATATTATCATTTAGTTTTTTTTGTGATTTAAAAGTATATATTATAATAAATTACAGAAATAGCAAATAACGAGACATGTAAAGCTGGAGATGTGTGTTCTGATTTGAATGCCTCTTGTAATTATACCAATCCTACACGATGTCTCTGTGATGTAGGATTTTTCTGGGATCCAACACCTCTCACATGTACACCAGGTATAACATTATTACTAATGTTTACATCTAAAACACTTGTTTCAATAACTTCAGTAAACAGATTTTAATCTGACTACTGTATAAAAGTATTTGTTAATTAAATTTGATACATTAAATATGAATATGTTCAAAAAGAATAAACGAAAAATCCATGAACTGATGTGCATATACTAATTAATATTATCGCTGTTCAAAACGAATATCATATATTTTTATTTATTGATATGTGGATGCTGAAATTTAATATTTCCTAAATCACATTTCAAACACAGTTATTAAGGGTAGAGTAGAATACTTTAGTCAATATTCTTCCTATTCTCTCTACTTTTGGAATATTTAGCTCTTTTTTTCTTCAGTGTCTGAATTAAAACCACAAATTAATCAAGTATCCAGAAGTGGCACTACTTCTCTTCAGGTGATCTGGACACCGGCTACTCAGTATGGTCAGTATGTGACTAAATATGATATCATGTGGACACCACTGGACAAGGGTCCATGTTTTGTCTATTTAAACCACACAGGTGATATAAAAGGTTTAGTACCTGGAAAACAGTACACTGTTCTAGTGAGAGCTTTCATTATCCAAGAAGGAAGAGTACAGTTTGTAGATTCAGCTAATATTTCACAGAGAACATGTAAGATTATAAAGTATTTCACTTATCATTGCTAATTTTCTCTGTTAATGATACATTTTATTACTTATATATCCAGTATAAAAAGTGTTATTTCTAACATACACATAAAACATACTCAGAAAAATAGCATGTATAGTAAGAGTGATTTTGAAGTCAAAATTACTTTCTTCTTTTCAAAATGTTTTACTGTTACTTTCGGATTCTCTCTTTACAGGTGTTACAGTTTTGAAAAAGAAAAATAGAAATAATTTAAACATTTATATCAGATAATAAAAAAATTGAAAAAACAAATTAACAAAAACAAACATTTACTGGTATTTCTTGATTTCAGTTCCAGACATACCAGGCCCATTTGATGAAGAAAAAAGTAATTTAACAGCACCAAACATCACGCTGTATTTTAATAAATCTGAAGGAATTGTTGATTACTACATAGTAACTTTAATTGGTGACTCTGACTTTTACAACAAGACTCAAAATGTGACGTCAGCAGAAAAATATCCTAAACTTGTGTTTAAGGACATAACTGCTGGCAGTTATTACACTTTAAATATCACTGCAGTCAGCTCTGGAGTTTACAGTGAAACCTACACATATAGTAAAATTCGTGGCTCAGTAAAAGGTAAATACAATTTTTAGGTTGAATTATTGTACCTTCTATAAAAACATTTGTTTTAGATTTATTCTGGTTTGGTTTCTTCTGGCAAATTTTAAAATGTTTATCTTATTTAATGCATTTTAGTAGTTTTAACAGAACCTTTGGTTGAATAAAGATGGCTCTATTAAAAACAGTTCTTTTAAAAAATATAACTACGGAATTTAGTACAAATGTTAAAACCAGATGAAATAATAAATGAATAAAAATAATTAATGTGAAACGAAATGGTTTAAATGTTCTACTTTTAATACGTTTTAATAATTAAACAAATAATGTATTTTAAGGATTATTAATAGGTATGTTGGAATTTAATAGAAGCAGTGAATAAATAATACACAGAATTATATAAAAGGACATTCTGAATATTTTCAAAGCCAATATTAAGGAAACTGTATGATCAGGGAGGAAAAATAAATAAAAAGAAACTACTTTAGAATTCAAAACATAAATATTTGAATTTTTCTCTATTTAATGTGGTATTTTTGCAATAAAGTAACAAAATGAAAAATAACGTACTGCAGAGCATATGTGCTACTTTTTTTTGTTGTGCCTAAACAATACTTATTTGTTGTTTTCTGTTGTTGTGATAAATGTGTATATCCAGATAATATAAATTGTAATGACAAACTTAGGTGCCACAAAAAGAAAGAAAACAACAACAACAATAATAATAATAATAATAAAAAAAATAAAAATAAAAATAAATAAAATTAAAATTAAAAATTAAGTAAAACATAAAACAATAAATGAAAGTAATTTGGATATCAGCTGCTACCTACATTTTAAGCACTAATTTAAATATATATGATTTCTGTTGGTTATTCCATCTCTGCAGATTATGTTTATACATTAATATTTTTACTTGCAGCACCTGGAAATGTGTCTCACCTCAGTGTATCAAACATAACCTACAGTTCTATGTTTGTGTCCTGGAATCGTCCTCACAACCCCAATGGTGTTATATTTGCTTACATTTTAACTCTTAAACTAATTTCAAATGATACTTGTCAACAGAAAGTTGTCTTTTACTGCAGTGACTGCACAAACATGAGTAACGTAAGATATTTTAATTTATTATTAAAGGTCTTTTTTTTAAAATGTTGTTAACATTTGATGACAATCCTTGATTTATAATAGTTTTAATAATAATTAGTGTTATCGGTAATTTTAAATGAAACTCTAGGTTCAGAACAGAAAACAAAATATTAAGGAACGCAACTGCATAAACTGTCTAGATAAGAGAAGAACCACAACACACCAAACAAAAAGTGTATTCTGAATCTATTATTTTACAAATAAAGTAACTATCAACAAAAGCTTGGGTGAAATTTAATATTTACTAATAAACTGGAGACAGAAAAAAAAAAAAAACAGTATTCATGAAACAAAATTAATGGTTTTAATATATATTTCCTATTCTCAGTACTTTTTGGTAAAAATCTATCATTACTTCACATATGTTTAAGAAATTTTTATTTTCCATAATATCTTGTCTTTAACTTTTTAACAGAAGGCTAATTTAAATAGCAGATATCGTATTTAATAAACTGCTTGTTTTAAAATTGTTTAATCACAGATGGAGATACAGTAATTGCATACAGTTTACATATATTTGAACAATAATATATTTTTTATTACACACTGGGATTTTAAAGCACATGCAGAAACTACCTGGATGAAAAGTATAACCCCAACCCATTAAAATAGAAGTGTATTCTGAAATCATTTAGAAATTATTTGTCAAATAAAGTAAATATAAATAAAAGCTTTTTGAAAGTTTATATTTACCAATACATTTAACAGAATAAAAAATAAAAAAACCAACCTCAAAAGGAATAATAATAATAATAATAATAATAATAATAATAATAATAATAATAATAATAATAATAATAATAAATAAAATAAATAAATAAACCAATAAAATAATTTAAAAAAAACAAGCCAGATAAAAAAAAAATATACCCATGAAAATTTAAAAAACAAAATTAACGTTTTTATATATTTCTTTCCTATTCTAAGTACTTTTTAGTGAAATTCTATAGAAATCTGTCATCACTTGAGATGTGTTTAACAGGCTATAAATGAAAATTGTCTTTTCTTCACTATCTTCTCTTACATTTTTTAACATAAGGCTAATGTAAACAGTAGGTATAATATTTAATCAACCTTTTGTTTTCAAATTGTTTAATCATAGATGAAACACAGTAATTGATAACATATTACATAAATATTTGTATTAGATTTTGCTTTTATTTTAACATTTATGAATGTAGGTTGACAGTGACGCACATTGTGAAGGCGTTAAGCCAGTCAAAGTGAATATTAGCAGCAGTGTACTGAATGATGCTGAAGAAGAATTCAGCTACAACCTGACACATCTTTTACCTTTCACCTACTACACAGTCAGTGTGTTTACTTACAATGAATTAGATTATGGACCAACATCAGAGATGCACCAAATGTCAGAAACCAAATGTAAGGAATAACTATCATTATATACATTTTAATTAAATATTTGAAATAAATAAAAATAACAATAATTGTAGTAAATAAATAAACAAACCAATTAACAAACTAAAATAAATAAATAAATAATAAAATAATAAAATACCTGCATTTTGAGAATAAAAAGGAGTTATTATTATTATTTGTTTAAACTTTCTGTCTTGTTTAATTATTCTGTTTATATTTTACAATCTGTATTTAAGTTTTACAGATTTCAACTGTAATAATTGCAGTGTTTAATTTCTCCAATTTACATTTATCAGATTTTCATTAAGATATATATTAAATAAGCATGACCATTGTATACTTTGGTTTTAAATCTTTTCCAATTTGTTGCTTTTGTTATTTTAGCTGCAGCACCACCAGACAACTTTAGAGTGAGTGAAATAACTAGTTCTTCCATAACAGTGACTTGGTCACCAGAGTCTCCAAAACCAGGAAAAACTGACTACAATTTGATTGTTTACGAGAAAGCAGAAAATGGAAAATCAGATATGACAATAAAAAATGAAACTATCAAAGGTTAATATCCATATACACATCTGTCTATCTGTATGTCTGGCTGTGTGTCTGTCTGTGTGTCTGTCATCTATCTATCTATCTATCTGTCTGTCTCTCTATCGATTTAATTAACAATTAAACATGACTCTATTGCATAACTGTTGCTGAAATACCTTTAAACATTTTAGTTAAATTATTATAACTTATTTTAAAACAATCTAACAAATAATGTCTTTATCTGAATAAATAATAATAATAATTAGAAGAAGAAGAAGAAGAAGAAGAAGAAAAGAAGAAGAAGAAAGCATGAGAAGAAGAAGCAAGAGGAATGGAAAAAGGAGATATTATTGCTGTTATTAAATAAATTATTTAATAATTGAATGTGTATTAACAATCATATAAACTGTTATAATTTTAGGGTGGAGTTCAAACCGTTACACTGCTCAAAATCTGTCTAGTTACTGGGATTATAAGTTTGAGCTAACAGCAAACACATCAGCTGGAGAATCACAACCTGTGTGGATAGATTACATAAAAACAAACCAATCAGGTAAAGTTTAATTGATTGTAGGTATTGTATTTATGAGGGCTAACCAACTTCAGAAGTTACAATTTAATTTAAATAATAACACCATAAAAAAGCTAATGTATATTTTGTAATTAAAAAAGTAATAATAACACCCCCTCCCCCCTCCCAAAAAAAAATGAATAAAAAGCTAAAACTCAGAAGTTAATAATTTTTGTTTGATTGTCTTCCATCATTTAAAATTATGCTTATACATTATGTTTTTTACTTGCAGCACCTGGAAATGTATCTGATCTCAACATATCAGACATCACCTACAGTTCAATGTTTGTGTCTTGGAATCATCCTGACAAACCCAATGGTGTTATTTTTGCTTACATTTTAACTCTTCAACTAAAGTCAAATGACAGTTGTCAACAGAAAGTTGTCTTTTACTGCAATGATTGCATGAACATGAATATTGTAAATAATTTTTTACTTACTATTAAATTTTATTTTTAAATTTTTAATCAAATGTTGATGACAATATTTGAATTAAAATGGTTTTAATAATAACTTGTATTATTGGTATTTTACTTGAAAGTCTTGGTTTAGAACAGAAAAAGAAAAATCAAGGAAAGCACAAGCATAAACTCTCTAAATGAAAAGAAGAACTCCAACCCACTAAACAAGAAGTTTATTCTGAAACTATTTAACAATTATATTTCAAACAAAGTAAATATAAACAAAAGCATGTGTGAAATTTAATATTTACTAATAAATTTAACATAGGAAAATAAAATAATAAAGTATAAAATACCCAAGATAAAAAAAAAAAAAAATAAAAAAAAAAATAAAATAAAATAAAATAAAATAAATAAAATAAATAATAAATAATAATAATAATAATATTAATAATAATAATAATAATAATAATAATAATAATAATAAATAAATAAATAAATAAATAAATAAATATCTATGAAACAAATAAAATTAATGGCTTTAATATTTATTTAATATTCTAAGTACTTTTTGGTGAAAATCTATCATTACTTCATGTGTTAACAGGCTATACATTTTTATTTTCTTCAATATCTTCTCTTTAATAGAAATGTTTTAATAGAAGGCCAATGTAAACAGTATATATCTTATTTAATAAACTGCTTGTTTTAAAATTGTTTAATCACAGATGAAGATACAGTAATTGCATACTGTTTACATAAACATTTTTCAGTGATATATTTTTATTAGATGTTTTATTTGTTTAATCATTTATGAATGTAGGTTGACGGTGACATGAATTGTGAAGGTGTTACACCAGTCAAAGTGAATATTAGTAGCAGTGTACTGAATGATGCTGGAAAAGAATTCAGCTACAACCTGACACATCTTTTACCTTTCACAAACTACACTGTCAGTGTGTTTACTTACAATGAATTATATTCTGGACCAACAACAGAGATGTATGAAATGACAGAAACCAAATGTAAGACATAACTTTCATTAGATACATTTCAATTAAATATTTAACAGGATATATATATATATATATATATGTTTGTATATATAAACAACAACATTAACTGTAGTGTATAAATAAACCAACAAACTAAAATTAAATAATTGTTATCTCTTGTTTAATCTTTCTGCTTATATTTTATGATCAGTATTTAAATTTTACAGATTTCTGCTAATAGATTCTAGTCATTAATTGAAGTGTTAAATTTTTCCAATTTCCATTTATCAGATTTTCATTGATATATGTTATGTAAACATGAACATTGTGTAATTTGTTTTTGAAACTTTTCTGATTTCATTTTTTTTTATTATCTTAGCTGCAGCACCACCAGACAACTTTAGAGTGAGTGAACTAACTAGTTCTTCAATAACAGTGACTTGGTTACCAGAGATGCCAAAACCAGGAAAAACTGACTACAGTTTGATTGTTTATGAAAAAGCAGAAAATGGACAATCAGATAAAATAATAGAGAATGAAATTATCAAAGGTTAATAACCACAAACAGACACACGCATCTATCTATCTATGTATCTCTATATATAATTATCCGTTAAACACGACCATACTGTATAACAACTGTTGTTGAAATAAGTTTAAAAAATTTATATCAGATTTAAATTGAATTTATAATAAGGTGATAAATAGTTTCTTTATGTGAATAATAATAAGAAGAAGAAAAAGAAAATGAAGAAGGATGAGAAGCAGCAGCAAGAGGAAAAGAAAAAGATGATTATGATGATATTATTGATGTTATTATTAAATAAAGTTTTTAATAACTGAATGTGTATTAACATAACTCTATAAACTGTTGATAATTTCAGAGTGGAGTTCAAACAATTACACAGCAAAAAATCTGTCCAGTTACTGGGATTATAAGTTTGAGCTCACAGCAAATACATCAGCTGGGAAATCACAAGCTGTGTTGATAGATTACATAAAAACAGAACAATCAGGTAAAGTTTAATGATTGTTGCTGCTGTATATATAAGGGTAAATCACATTTAGAAGTAACAACTCTAACTTAAATAAAAGAAATTCCAACAATAAAAGGGAAATAAATAAATAAATAAATAAATAAATAAATAAATAAATCATTAAATAAATAAATGAAATGGATGAGCTACAAGTCACACGTTACTAATTATCCTATTTTATTTTCTTGTAATGAAATATTAAATGCATGTATATATAAAATCATTCAATAATATTAATGAATAAAGAATTATTGTAAAATAATTTTATTGTATAAATGAAGTTATAATAAAGTATATGTACTTTTTTTGTATTTTGTGAATTTTATAAATCCAAGAACAAAGATTTACTTGCTATGTATATATATATATATAAATATATATATATTTTTTTAACAGCACCAACAGCACCTATAAATTTTAATGTAAGTCACATTGACAACAACTACACTGCTGTGATGGTTACTTATGACTGTCCTAAACAAAAAGATGGCAGAAACGGAATTATAAATAGTTCATTTTTAGTCTACAACACAACCATGGTATGTACAGACACATATTTTTATTTTATTTTATTTTGATTCCATCTCTTTTTAAAAAAGTACTGAAAACTTATGTTTTCTTGTGGAATAAGATTATTTTATGTTTCTGTATTGATGTGCAGATTATATAGTTTAAATTTTTTTCTTTTTTTTTCCAGAAAAATATTGATGTTATTACGAACAGTATTTCGATTGAAAACAGAAACAACTGTCACTTCTCAGTCAGTGTACCTGTAACAGCAGAAATCAAATATAATTTCTATGTGAGTATTTGCTGTTTTTGATTTAAAATATTTTACAGTAATATATACAGCAGACTAATAAAGATTTTTAATATATTTGTTGAACATTTGTTTACCTTTCAAATCTTTCTGATTAGAGAATAATTATATTGGTGTTTTATTTCATATGTTTAGAAGTTACATCTGCTTCAGTCTTGAATTGTTGTTTCATATATTCATCAGTTTAGAATTTAAATTTCAAATCTTTTTTTTTTTTTTTTTTTTTTTTCTATTTGTATAGGTTTATCTGAAGACAGTTTATGATGGAGAAAAGGCTACTACATCATTTTACACCCCATCTGGACGTATGTTTTAAATATTTCACATTAAATATTTAATTATTCATTTTACATTCATATGATGTTAATTATATGTAGACAAATCATTAAAAGTGAATTCAGACTTCATATTCTTGTTTATTAAAAACAAAACAGTTTCAAAACAAAATATTTGTAATTTGTCGAACATGAAATTAAGCACGATATAATCACAATTATTGCATTTTCAATTCAACTCTGATCTTTAAGAATATATATATAAATTTAATAAATAGTAAATAACTAACTAAGTAACTAACTAAATAAATAAATAAATAAAAACAAATAATTAAAAATTCTGTCAATGTTTATATTTTCATACTGGCCATCTTTTTCATTCCTGATTGTTATATGTATGTAATCAATTGTATTTACAGCACCAATTCTAGTTATTCAATCTACAATTACGATGCCTATGAAAACCTCTCCATTTGAAAATGGCTTTGTTATGGACATCTGCCCTAAATGTCTTTATCAGCCAACTACTGGGGAAGTTGTACTAACTGGTATTATTGTCACCAAACAAGACAAACATATAAAAGGTAGAACCTAAATATATTTCTCAAGAATCATTAAACACTATTATGGATTTATTGAAGTATGCATACACCAAAATCTGATATTTTGAAACTGAATATTAAATTCAAAAATCATTTTCAGCAAGCATATTTAACAGGCATTTAATTATTCCAACTCATCCTTTTTTATTTTTTTTTTATTTTTTTTAATAACCTTTTGATTATAATTCTTTTGCTGTTATTGAAACTGATGTTCAAAATATTTTTATTACTTTTTGGTTTAAATTAATATTCATTTTATTCTTATTATTTTTTCAAAACAGCAAATGTTAGAAAAACATGTACTAAATATTGTATTAATATCTGTCATACATTAAATAAATATCCTTTCCTCTCAACAGCCAATCGACATAAAAGAGAACTCAGTTATAAAGATTATGCAAATTATACAAATTGGTTCACGGCCAAGCAGAAAAACTTCAAAATTCCTTACAGAGCAACAAATGACAGCTGGATAGACAAAGGTAAAGAGTCTGTTATTTAAACATGTTTATATGAAAACCGATGTTTAAATCTATATTGTCACCAGGTTGTAGAGTAATTCAGTAAGGTAATGAAACAGTACAAAATACATGTACAGCTGAAGCAGTTTCAGTGGACTTTATTTGCAAGTATCATCTGTGGTAGTTTGCTAGCAATTGGAGCTGACTTTAAAATAAAATAAACGAAAATAAATTAAAACAATTTGTTGTTGCTGAGGTTTCAGCATATCTCATACATGACCTCGGAATAAAAGTTATTTTCCATCAGACTTGTGAAACTGCTTTATCATCTTTGAAAAGTGAATGAAAGTATTAAATGTACTGGTTGAAGTACAGCACAGACGTGCATTTGATTCAGCATATCATATTTATATGTATGTGTGTATGTAATTGAATATTTTGTGTGGCAAATGTTAATACATACTGGGATGATACTGAAACAGTATAAGGTGACTGCATTGTCATTTAAGATAACTTCATTCTATGTTAGACATTTGTCAAATATTAGCCTTAAGTAAGAAAGAAAATAAAGATCACTGCTGCTTTATTGTATAGTACCTTTAAGTTGATCGTAGTGTAATAAACACATAAATAAATAAATAAAAACTTAACAAATTGTATAGTTTTTCTTAAATATTATTTTTATTTGTAGATTTAGAAAAATACAAGTATCGAATAGGAGACATGGACTGTTATCAGAGACATGATTTTTGTAATGGGCCACTACCAGATGGGTTAACATTTGTGTAAGTTTAACATTTAAGTTGTTCAGGAAAATAACTTTGTATCTTTTACACAGTATCTAACAACGAAAAAAGAACAAAACACGGTATCTATGCAGTTATAGGAACTAATATATAGAAACCTATACAATGAACTCATAAATGAAAAATTGTTTCTTAATAAGCTAACTGGGAAGAACACTGGATGTAAAATGTAAATAATCTCTTGCTTCTAATAATTATTTGTTTTCCTTTCTATGGGAAGGTATATTTAAAAGGTCTCATGATGCCTTTTGATAGTAATGACATCTGCAAGAAAACATTCACAAAACAAACATAACTACCACTGAACTTATCTGTTCTACACTAATTCATCACACTATACTTTTGATGGAATAATTTAATTGAAAATAATTTTAGTTAAGTTTTTTTTTAATTTAACAATTTTGTCTTTGTAATTAGGTAGATTTGAACTCAAATGGTATAATCATTAGCATAAACTAGATAAATTTTACTTTACAGAGTTGAAATTTTTGCCAGTACTAAAATTATTTATTTAACTTTAACTTCTCTGAAACATGATGTGGTTATTGTATCGTTTCTTGACGAGCTAACTGGGCAGAAAGCTGGATGTAAAATGTAAAACATCTCTTGCTTCTAATAATTATATATGTTTTTATTTCTATGAGAAGGCTCATTAAAAAAATTTCTTGATGCTAGCAACACATGTATTTATAACAG
This sequence comes from Chrysomallon squamiferum, assembly GCA_012295275.1. Classification (NCBI taxonomy): domain Eukaryota; kingdom Metazoa; phylum Mollusca; class Gastropoda; order Neomphalida; family Peltospiridae; genus Chrysomallon; species Chrysomallon squamiferum. The sequence goes on from CM022665.1 coordinate 46,882,546, forward strand.
CCCATTTTTCCTAGTACTGACATCTACAAGAAAACATTCACAAACCATACCTGACTACCAGTGTACTGATTTGTTGTACTCTAATTACATGTACTTCTTCTGGAATAATTTAACTGAAAATAATTTTAAGTTCCCTACTTGCCTTTGTAAGTAGGATGATTTGAACTGAAACTATACAATCAGTAGCATGAAGTAAGCAAATACTACTTTTACAGAGTTGAAATCTTTGCCTGTACTCAAGGTGGATGCACCCAAATAAGAGGCCCCTCTTATGAAACCAAGAAGAGTAAGTTTAAACAACAAAATTTTATTTTTAGTTTTTTTAATTAAATGTATTTGGAATTATAACTTGAAACCAAAATGTATTAAGAAACTACTGCCTATTTCAGTGCATTTACAGTTTTTGAAATTTTTTATTTTGGAAATTTACTATTGTTTCTAGTTTATAATAACAAACAAAAATGTAAATTTACTACAGGTGATCAGTTTTAGAAACAAAAATAATTGAGACTGAGAAAAAAATGTCAAACATCTACTAATGTGAAAAAATATTATATCTGTGTTCTACTTACATTAGCTGTTGTGTGTATACAAACACAAATACTCTATACACTCAGTGGTAAATAATAATGTTTATGTGCAACAACATTGATGTATTTTTTGATTTACAGAGGAAACCAGCAAAGTTGGTCTGATTACTGGCCTGATTATAGCCTTTGTTGTTATTACTGTTCTGGTCATCGTCATCATCGTGCTTATCAAAAAACGCAAAAGGTTGATTATAGTTTGTTTTAATATTTTGTTATTGAAATTACTATTCACAATAGCATATTCATCAATGTTTTTAAATGCAGGTTTCAAATGAAGACTTCAGTGTAATTTATAAAAATTAACCTATCAAGTTTGGAATTGTTGTACAACTGTCTAATAGTTTTCAGTGGATCAACACATATTTTAAAGAAAATATTTTAAATAAATAAATAAATAAATAAATAAAATACACAAAGAGAACTAAATTTTAAATACAAAATGATTCTTGACTTAATGAACATTTTTCTTTTATTGTTTCAACACTAAATATTACTTAATAAAACACTTCCAAAATTTTTTAAAAGATTATTCACAAGTTTATAAAATACAGAATAAATTACCATTTGCTTAAATTATTATATGTAGTGCTAGAAGGTGATGAAAATTAATATTAATAAAATATTTATATTCTTTATACTGCTTTCTGATTTTAACTGGATCATTTCCAGACATATTAGCCTGTCATATTTAGATTATTGTTTTAAAATTTCATGTTTCAGTAATAATTATGCTGAGCAGGAAGATACGTCTGAAGTAGAAGAACTTTCACAAATAAACAAAAAAAGGTACTTCATGACATTATCTAAACTTCTAACTAATATTAACTAATAATTCAGTTTTTGGATAACCACTAAAAGAACCGAAAAACTGCACTGGAAATAAATTTATTTATATTTTCTAATTTTAATATCTGTCATTCATATTAAATTTTCAAAGAAAACAAATTCTGGAATATTCATTGGGATTAAAACTTACTTATTATGTCTGACCATTTCTATTATATTTGCCATTGAAATTACTACTCACTACTGAAATACTGATTTGTCACTATCCTAAATAATTAAATGATTTGTTTGGATGTTATTTTAAGTATCATTAAAAAAATGTTTAAGATTAAATATAAAGTCATTTAAAAAAATAATTTATCTTTTTCTACAATGAATCATATATATATACATACACACATTTTAATTACAGACTAATTTTAAACTGCATATCAATTCCATAATCAGTTCCTTATTATCTTTAAAAAATGTTTATCTTTTAACACAGACCTATCACAATGGTTGGCTTCAAAGAGCATCTTGAAACATTACACAGAGACTCCAATCTTCTGTTTACACGAGAGTATGAGGTAAGTCTTAGTTTATAAACCGTTTACACACATTTTACATTCTGCATTATTTGCAGTGTTATATATAAAGCATTTTACAATGTTTATGTTTCTGCTCTTGTTTTATGATTACTTTTCTCCCATTCTTGATGCAAAAGATATAAAAATGTGAAATAGGCCAAATAATATGTTGATTTGCAGATGCTAAAATTGGCTAAAAAATTCCAAGGAAGTGTGTACAAGGAAATGAATCAACAATACAAATTCTGAATGAAGGAGTTAAAAGTGTATGATATACAAGTTTAAAATCATGTCTAAAGTGAGGTGACATATCAACAATATTGGCAGTTCTTAATTAATATATATATTTTTTGGTTCAATTTATTATTATTTTAATTAAAAATATCTTTGTTTAATTTACACAGGACCTGACATCTTTATCTCCCAATCATCCAAAATTACATTCAGAAATGGATGGGAATCGAGTGAAAAACAGATATGTCAACATCCTACCATGTATGTAAACCTATTGAGAATAATTCTGAGAATATTTCTATGTATTTATTTTCTTTATAATTATCAGAAATTATCTTTGAAATCTGAATTATGCATCATGATGTGTACAGAGATGAAAAGCTATAATAACAAAATTTCAGCATTTGGATATTTGGAATACTTGTTAGTCTTGTAGACCTTTTTTGAATTGTAGTGGTTTTATGTTACATCACAACTCAAAGCAGTGTTTGTATTGACATTTATTTTACTATTACAATGTTTCTGTTTCAGTTGATCACAGCCGAGTAAAACTCCTGCCACTGAATGAGGATGCAGACAGAGGATATGATATCACAGACTACATAAATGCTAACTACATCCCTGTAAGTTGTCTTTTTAGTAAATTGATAAATTAGTTACGAAATCTTTATCTTCATTTCTTTCCACATTATTTTAAATCGATAAAGTGCTTAAATCATCAAATATAAGAACAGGATCCTGCATTATGCTGGTCAAGACTAAAGCCACACTTTAACTGTTAACTAAATCTTATAGCTGCACACACAGGCTTTTAGTTGAATACTCACAGTATATGTTTGGGATTCTTGTACAGATTCATAAGCAGCATTACATTAAGAAACCATGTGTTGTCAGACTATTGGCAAAACCTGAAATTTTCTGTTGTGAAGCTCTATTGCATCACACACACAGACACAGAATTTATTGTGCCAAGTGATTTTTTTCAGGGCTACAAAGGACCTCGTGAATACATTGCTACTCAGGGACCCATGGCAGGCACAATTGCTGATTTCTGGAGAATGATTTGGGAACAGCATTCCACCCTTATTGTGATGTTGTCAGATCTCCAAGAGAAAGGAAAGGTATTGTTGAAAATAATAATAATAATAATAATAATAATAATAATAATAATAATAATATATTATTATTATTATTATTATTAAGTTAATGCTACTGCTATATTACATATTTTAAGATGTCATAACACTTAATTGAATTTCACATAATTAAATTTCACATTTATTGTTTTACTGAAGAAAAGAATAAGACAAGCTTAATGTTCATTTTACATATTCATTTCTTCATTAACTGGACAGATTTTAGAATTAAAGTAACTGAACTAGACAGTAGTAAGATTTCTTCATCTTTCTCTTTTGTTAATACTGACAAATATTTTTTTTATCACTACAAACAATCATAAAATTGTTATTATATTGCAGCCCAAGGTAGAAAAGTATTGGCCAGGAAACCTACATGAACCTGTAAAATATGGTGAGATCACTGTTGAACTGACTAGTGATTCTGTACTGAACAAGTTCACTATCCGATTATTCAAGATATCACTGGTAATAATTTACACATTTTCAATTTTTCTGTACTTCTGTTTCTACATTCTCCTTCAAATAATAACAACAATAATAATAATAATAATAATATGATTATTAATATTATTATTATTAATCTTTGCAAGAAATAACATAATTACATAGTGAATGTTATGATAAATTAATTGTAATAATTATGCTTACAAAGAAAAGAAAATAAATTGAAGGAATTAACTTTGGCTCTGTAGTTGTTAAAAAGTAAAATAATTTTTTAAAAATTAACTTTTTGTTGAACTTTTTTCTATCCTAAAAATGAATGTAATTAATTTGTGAATGTTCCCATTTTAAAAGGCTTCATCACTGATCAGTATTTACACACAATCCACAGATTATCAAAAAGAAATATATAAAATTATTATTATTATTATTGTCAGGGCAAAGAGGAGAGACTGGTTAGACAGTATTTCATTCCTGGCTGGGAGGACTACAGTGCCAACCTGACACCAGAAGATGTCATAAACTTTATTCAGACAATTCGTAGAGAAATTCAACACACATCCGACTCTGGACCTATTGTAGTCCACTGCAGGTTAGTGATTTAGTACATTAACCTTTTACTTTTATGATTTATGATTTAATGTTTCTACTGCATGTCAACTCCTGTAATTTTTTTAATTATGAGTGATCCTTTCAATTGAAGAATAGAATAGCCATGTGCATTATTAACAAGTATTTATGAGGTAAATTGGGAGTCATCAATACCACACAGTTATTTAAATACTGGATATATTAGTATTTTGCAATTAATTATCTGATACTGATATATCTGTAAACTAAATTTTTATGTAAAAACCAAACAAACCCCACACACTTTCTAACTTAAAGGGCATAATCCTAGAACTGAAAAATACTTTAGTAAATTAATACACTGTATATATGCTTATCACTAAAAATATTGTTACAGTAATGATAATAATGATTACTGTGACTTGTCTAGATATGTATCTGCATATTTGAATAAACTTCAACCTAAAGAATACTAAACTTTTCACTTAAGAACACTAACCTTGACATAGCTTCTGTCATTAACCATGTTCACGTATGTGTACAATGAAAGTGGTAAAATTAAAGATCTGAAGTAATACTGATAAAATGTCTTGATAAATAAATAAATATGTTGTTATTTGCAGTGCTGATATTGTAAATTGTAAGAGATAATTATAAATAAATATACTGTTACTTACAGTGCTTGTGTTGTGAATATGTCAGAGATAATTAATTATAAATAAATATACTGTTACTTACATTGCTGTAAACATGCAACAGATAATTATAAATAAATATACTCTTACTTAAAATACTGATGCTGTAAACATGCAACAGATAATTATAAATAAATATACTGTTACTTACAGTGCTGGTGTTGGGAGATCAGGGACTTTCATAGCTCTTGATGTCTTCCAGCAGTGGGTTGATGAACATGGACTTGATGATCAGCTTGACATGTTTGAGTATGTTCTGAAAATGAGAAACAACAGACAACATATGGTGCAAACTGAGGTAAATGTTTTTGTGAACTTGCTTGCTAACACTGATTCATTTTAAACTGACATATGTAATTATATCCATATCCTTAAAAGTCTATTTGTATACAAATCTATGAGAGAACTTACTATTTTATTTTAAAGTGTATTTAACAAAGATACACATTTTAAATCTAAAGCTGTCAAATTCTCAACATTTTGCAAAATTTTATTAGAAGAAATGAATGGTATCATCTAATATTTCCTACTGCAAGGCATTTGTTTAATCAAAGATAATGTTGTATAATTCCAGTACAGAAATACCCAACTAGAGTGATGGTTTGTTTTACATAACTGCAGCATAATTAGTAGGAGATAGTAGCTGGACCTGTTTCAGATCAGATTTCTTCAGTTTATTTAATGTAACTGTGCTTTGAAATTTAGAAACAGTACATCTTCATCCATGACACTCTGAGCGAAATGATAGAAAAGAGGAAGAGTGATCTGTGTCCACCTGACGACAACATCTATGAAAACAGAGATGTGTTTGACAACAACGCATTTCGTAAGTACTTCCCATGATGAAGTGTTTCTTTTCTTTTTAAATAAAATAATTTTAACCATTCTCCTACAATTTTAATTGTTACCTAAATCCAAACTTTGCACTCTACTGAAATTTTTTAATTTTATAATAATAATAATAATAATAATAATAATGATGATGATGATGATGATGGTAATAATAATAATAGTAAAAAAATATGCACTGTACTGAAAGTTTTTGTTTTAATAATAATAATAATAATAATAATTATAAAATAATTAAATATATAAATATATAAATGAAATAAAAAAGAAAAACAAATAATAAAACAAAATTTAAAAATCATTTGATTTGATAATATAATTATTAGTGTTGCTATTACTGTTGTCACAGTCGATTTTAATTTTTTCAGAAGCCGAAGAGGAAACTTTTTATCAGAATGTTACACTTTCCTCTGGATCAACAGTGATGTAAGAGCTAACTAGCACAGAAACTGCACTGTCAAGATTTTTCATCAACAAAACAAACAAAAGGATAAATTAATATATAAAATGGAAAAAAGTAAAAGCCATACAACTTTAATCAGAATTACAACTAAAGTAACAGCAGAACGTGCTTTTTTTTTATTTCAGCAGTTTGCATTAAATTTCATTAAAAAGAAAAATGAAAAAAAGGCATGAAATTTAAATTTATGAATGTTATCGCTGCCTGTTAATATTATGACAAGTGCAAACTTTTGACATGAAGGTATAGAAATTTTTAGCAATTTTTACATTAATAGAGATTTAGTAATTTTCTGGAACAATCATTATTATCTATCTAAGATTTGTAAATATTCATTATTAATATTTATAATATCGAACACCTTCTTTTAATGAAACCATCATTTTCTTTTAATTAATTGCATAAGAAGAACAATAAGAATAAAGTACAATTGTAATGGTTTATTATTTCAATATATACATCTATTATTGTGTATACTTATTCTAAATAACTTAATTCCTTATCATTTTGTCTTCATTACAGTCAATGCAGTCTCAGTGTTTTAATCTATGCAAATATATTTTCTACTTTTCTAATGTTATTCTATGCTACACATATTTACTTGTATATAATTTTCTACCTAATACATGTATTAACTAGTTGATTTTTCAATTTACATTTTTTTTTATTAGTATAAATGCATCCATTTTTGTTATTTTTCATTTCAGTAACTTGCTCCTAGAATTTAGATCACAATAATAGTAATTTACTTTATGTAGTTTAATGAAACTATGTGATAACAAAAATAATGTTAATGTCAGGAAGATCTAAATTAAGTTTTAAAAAAAACTGATTTTATTAGGATCATTTATCTTTGATTAAAATAATAATAATAATAATAATAATAATAATAATAATAATAATAATAATAATATATTTGTGGTGAAATATATGTAATAATAAAACATAAGCCTTTTTTTTTAAAGAGTTCAGCCGACCATTTCATGCATTATCGTGTTTGGATCATTTTAAAATAAAGTTTTGTTATCATCAGCTTTGTAACTTTTTTGCATCCTGCTTTGAAGTGTTTTATAATGATGTAATTTTAGATTTCCAAATAATTGTTCATTTTCTATATTATTTGGTTGTTCTATTATGTTACTCATTTGTTTGCTGTGAGTATTTTGTATAAAGACTGATTTGTTTTTAAGTGATAATAAAAAATAACTTCAGTCAGCTAATTTGAATGTGATGATGTCATAAGAATTTCGTTCCATGAACATGTACAATTGATAATCACATCTTAAAAAAAAAAAAAAAAAAAAAAAAAAAAAACGATTTTCATTATGTTTGATATTTTAAAAGTATGTATTATTTATTGCTTATAAATAAATCTGTATTTAAAGTCATGGAAGACTGAAATGTAATAGTCGAACTGTTTATTTATGAAAGTTTTAAATTTTAGACATAACTTTTTGAGAGCTGTGAATTTTGATGTTATATAGGCGCAATTATAGCGACATATTTTTGTACCCCAGTATCATGTACGGTCGTTTTCTTAATAAATAATCACTGAAAAAATAGTGCATTGTTGGTTTGTTTACATGAATTACACACATTACATCATACTAAAAATATACTTACTCAAAATCAGTGTAAAGTTACATAGAGAAAGTCCCAAGGAGGGGGGGTCTTAAGAATGTCACAAATTTTCACAATATAATTAATTATTTAAATATTTATATTGGTAGGAAAGGTAAATAGGCATTTATACAAACCTAATGACCTGTTTACTGTTTTTCCACACGTCTGTAGTTAAGAAAAATATTTCCTAAGATTAACGTCTGCGGCGTCCTCTAGTTCGGCTATAATTTGTAATTCGATGCCTCAGAAAGTTCTGGAAACCAAATTACTGTCAGTGGAAACAGCCTAAGAATATAGTGCATTTCTAAACGCGTGTTATTTTTATTATGATTTCTTCGTTTTGAATTCTTTGTATAAACAAAGCAACGTTTGCTACAAAAGATCATTTGAAAAAATCGTAATTGTAATATAGGGCACTATGTGAATTTCGCCCCAAAGTCGTTGTTTAGATATAAAACTCAAGCAACACGTCATAATTCATTTTGTCATCGTAGTTTATCACGAGTTCGAATCAGTAGTACTTTTTAACAGTCAGCAACACGATATATTTGTTTACTATAATATTATGCAATAAATTTTTATTTTATGTAGTCTCGAGGTCTGCGGAAATTTCTATCGTTCTTGTATAATTTCGCACTACATCGTATTTAGTTAGGTATAATCGTGTGGGTAATTTGTTCATGCTTCCGGTTGCGGTAAAACGGCCTCAGTTTTATCCATCAATGAACCCGTAACAAATACGACAGTAATTATTAATTTTACTTTAGTTCGAGTTTCTATTAACAGAAAATATAATGTGGATATAAAATACTCACGAATTGTAATAAATGAAGAATATGATAATTAAATATGATGGGAATTATAATACAAATTAAAACGTAAATTTGTCAATTCCGAATTTGCCCGGATATTTCGAATTAAGTAACGATCATAAAATCCATTCATTCACCTCCAGTTAAATAATCATCAAAGAATTTTCAAAGATTTGTAATTAAATCATATCGGTAAGAGCATATCCAAACTTAATTTTCTGATTTAATAGCCTGAATTTAAGAGGGACCATCCAGATAAATAAATAAATAAATAAACAAATTAATAAAAGGAAAAAAAAAAGAGAAAAGGTAGAAAATAGAAAATGTTAAATTATTAAATAAAGAAGAATAATGAGAACCCCCCACCTAGTTTTTAACGATAGATGTTGACTTGCTTTTGACAAATACAACCATAATAATAACCTCTCTCTCTCTCTCTCTCTCTCTCTCTCTCTCTCTCTCTCTCTCTCTCTCTCTCTCTCTCACACACACACACACACACACATACAGACACACACACAATTTAACCAACTTAAACAAAACAGTGAAAATAGTTACTTTTAACAGTTTAAAACAACCAGAAAAAAAATATAATAATTTTTATTTATAAATTATATTTGAACATAAAAAGTGTATATATTTTGTTGATATATAAATGAAATATAAAACATATTTATTGTAATATTTCTGATTTGCATAATTATTTTCCTATATTAAATTTATGTGTTATTATACATGTAGAGACTATTGTGTTTAAATTTTTAGATAGCAGTTTCCTTCTGTTTGACATTTTTTGCATATAAAAGGTACCATCACATTAATTACAATTATTAAATTAATATATCGGGAAGGCAAACCAAACAAAATAACAAATTATAAAAGACTGTGAACTTTAATTCTATATATCTCACAAATCATAGTTTGAAACTTTAGAAACTTTTAATTTTTTATTTTGTTTTATTTTTTTTTTTACAAAGTGCCAAAAAATTAAAATTTTATATCGAAAATCGTAGTTGCAAAATCATCAGTGTATCTCTCATTTTCCCTGCAGAGCGTTCAAAGTCATTTTCTCCATGATTAAATGCAGCTGCTTTATCTCTTTGGTCGTCCAGTTATCACTTTTCTTTCCGTGGATCCTGTACTTTCTTTTTTTTTTTTTTTTTTTTTTTTTTTTTTTTTGGCCTTACGTAAAAAATACAGGAGATATTTTGGTCAATAATGGCTTTTTGAGATATAACATTTAAAACTTTTTCCCCTCTAGAATGTACTCTAGAATATTATCAAGCTTTTTAACTTGAATGTTGAACTATAAGCAATGAAAGTTTTAATAAATTAGTACATGAGAAATATATTTACAAGCCTGTAACATAAAAGGTAAAAAAGGATATAGCCTTTCAAAATATACAGTGTAATATTAGATAATAAAATAATATTTTCCATCTTTCCTTAAGATTTTCTTAGTATTAAGAAATGAATACAAACTATATTAATATTAATATCATAATATATGAATAGACAATATATATTTACATAGAATAAAGTTAATATCAATATCAAGCACTATTTCTGAGAAGCTGGTCTATTTTCTGAGTGCAATATGAAACCAAATTGTTTCCCATTTTATAAAATAAATATCGAGACTACATTTATGTTAGTTTGCTGTAGACATTTTGAGAGGGTGCTGTAGAACCCAGTCTTTCATATTCATTTTCACCAGCAGCAGCCTGTCTAACGTTAACGTAACCGTCATTTCCGAACGTGCTTGTTCCAATCTGCTGCGTGTCTTCTGCTTGTTCTGACAGCGGCACATTGTAGATGCCACTGACTTCTCTGTTTGAGAGATTTCCCACGTGACCACCATCTTGGACACTGCTCATCATTTCATACTGGTCATTTTGTAAGTCACTGTTTCTTTTTGAAAATCCCCGTTTTGCTCTGTGTCTTCTGACGTACCTGTTAGAACATAGAATAATTATTTAATCATTTATCTAGAAGGCAAATATGCCAACTCATATCCCGAACATTCGTAATAATTTACAGCTGAATCACAGATGAATACTTGGAGTAGGATGTAGCATGATGGTGCAATGTTGGTCTCATGGCAAATTGGTTCTAGATTCTAGATTCACCAGTGCAACTATCAATATCTCATGGTTATTTTATAAAACCTACCTAGTCATTGGTATATATTTAAAAAGTTCTTTTTTGCTAATTGATAAATGAGTAGTCTGTGATGAAACTGCGTGGGTTTCTTCTGTTTATCAAATGTGTCTTTAATTATAGGTATAAAATAAAACCATGTTACAAGCAAATTGTTAATAAAACATTAATGCTATTAATGCAGGCTATTTCAAAACACTGCTTATTATTTTTGTAAGTGTTCCAAAGTGAAAAGACTTCATCACTGGTCAGTATTTTTAAAAAACAATCCACTGTTTATCAAAAAGAAATTATATCAGAAATAATGTAAAACATATTACTATGATAAATGAAAATTCTCTTCATTAAATTGTAAACCAAAACAAATTCTCACCAGAACAAAATTCCACTGACAACAACCAACAACAGGAAAAGTATCACTGTCACCACAGAGAAGGCTGTAATAGCTGAACTGACTTGATTTTCTTTTTCTGATTTAGCTGTAAAATAAGAAGACATATAATGATGTTTATTTAACACACATATACTGACACATACATAAACACACATAGTCATATTCCTAAATAGTCCCCAATGTACACATTTATATACAGATATTTACATAAGCTCATCTTCTCAGACACATATTCTCATATACTGACACATGCACACACCTACATAAACACAATACAGACACAAATACACATGCTCACAGATGCACATATTCTGACATGCCAACACATCCACAATACATGCAGACTTAAATGTGAATATCAAATACAGTTTAGTCTACACAAACCTGTTTTAGTTTCAAACTGAATTCCAGAACTTTCCTGGCAGCCAACATCAGTACAAGCAAAGAGAACAGCTCTGAAATCAGACAAACTTGAGTTTTATTTTCTGTTTCTAGAGTCGTAAACTAATAAAAGACAATGACATGATAATATTTAATAGCCAATCTGTTAATATTTAATTGTTTATATCCTTAAAAAGTTTATATAACTGTAACAGACTAACTAATCTGCTTTACTCAAGTTTGCTGTAGTAAAAACAAAAAAACAAAAAAAACAAACAAAAACAAAACAAACACGAATGAATGGATGTTTAATGAGAACCCAGCACGAAAATAAAATAACAAGAACAAGTATATTGTTATAATTATTATCTTTGATTTTGCTGTCACCTGTCAAATATTTATTTTATTTTCTGACCTGTTTTCGCGTTTTTATGAAATATAAGTTAACACACACACACATACACACACACACACACACACACACACACACACACACACACACATATTAACTTATATTTCATAAATAAACATATTTTGAATACATTACTTAATTAATAGCAAACTGACATCAATTTCTCCATATAATCTATATAAACAAAACAAACGAAAGTGAGATATGAATAATGATAAAAATTACAAACGTGTATTTGGTTGCAGGTTTCAGTGGTCCATTACAGAATAAGTGCTTTTCTATGCTACAGTTCATTGATCCCACCACATATTTCTCCAGTTCAAGATCTATAACAACAACAACAACAACAATAATAATAATAACAACAACATTAACAATAATGTTAGTAATTACTAAATTTGTACATAGATGTTAGGCACAACAATTATATCAGTCTGTCAGTCAGTCGATCAATCAATCAATCAACCAGTCAACAAACCTGTCAATCAGTCGATCTGTCTGTCAGCCAGCCAATGAGTCAGTCGATCGATCAATCAGTGTCTTTCTGAATAGACATAATTTACCTTTATTAATCCAGCTGTCATTTGTAGCTCTGTATGGAAGTTTGAAATCAGTGAGATTTGAAATGTACCAGTTTGTGTAGGAACTGTAGTAATCTGTAGAGTGAGTGCTTCTGCGAAATCGTCTTTCTGTGAAAATCAATGATTGGTAATCTTATAATAATATGATAATACATTTCTATAGATGAAAAGAGTCTAATTTCAGCAGTTCAAAGTATATTGTTTAAACACATAAATCTGAATGATTGAACAGTCTAATAGCATAATTATGACACGTCTGTAAGTTTCGTAAGAGATTAAAATGTCAGATACGTGAAAAAAATATGCTTCAAATACTTTAATCTGAATAAAAGATATCTCCATAACATGCTGAACATAGTCCTACACAAAAAATAAACATATACATAAAATAATTTACTTTCAAATTTGAAACATAGAATATGAAAACGGATATTTATAATAATTTAATATGTTCTCAAAGGATTAAGAATATTTGAAGAACACTCATAAATGGTTAATAAATATTTCAGATAGCGAACGTAACGTAAATGTTTACGTTACCTGCAGTGTAAACATCTTGTCTAAAAACAATGATTCCAGCCAGTTTTACGTGACCTGCTACGTTTTTGTAGACAGAACGAGGATGGACTATCATTACAAACTGTCTCTCGTACAGAGTCTCTTCTGAAGGTTTTCTTATTACCGACTCCAAATCTAGTGCTAGAAAAAAAAAAAGTATATTAAAAGTTTATATTTAGAAACTACATTTTAAAACTGAATCAGTGTAAAAAAAATCTTTACAACTGTAAGAAAATCTAAACACTTTGAACACTATATACCATTACAACTGTAATAAAATCTAAACATTTTGAATCTTTGATTTTATTACAGTGTTAATTCAAAACAAAACTAAACAGTTTCTTTAGAAATTGCCTATACTGGACGAATTGTAATTTAGGAGTAGAAGGATTAATCATAAACAAAATTTACATTTTGTTAAGAAAAAAAGAAAAGAAGAAAGCAGTTAAAGTTTTTTGAACTTATTAACATTTTAAAAATGTCAAAACATACATTTGCTTTCTGTCATTTGGTACATCTTTGATGTTGGTCCAGAATCTAATTCATTGTAAGTAAACACACTGACAGTGTAGTTTGTGAAAGGTAAAAGATGTGTCAGGTTGTAGCTGAATTCTTTTCCAGCATCATTCAGTACACTGCTGTTAATATTCACTTTGACTGGTGTAACACCTTCACAATGCATATCACTGTCAACCTACAGATGAATTGATAAATGTTTTAAAAATTAAGAAGAAAATGTTATTACAAATATTAATGTAACATTTTTACAATATGAAGACAAGCTGAGCTATTTCTAGTAACTGTAACTATACTGATCTATTTGTGGTTTTCCATCAAAATATTTACTTTTTCTTTTATTAACAAACCGAAAAGTTACAATAATCATGAAAATAAACAAACAATCAAAGAAACAAAAACAACAACAAACAAACAAACAAACAAACAAACAAACATAAATAAAACATAAATAAATAATGTTAATAAAATTATTTGATTTTATTTAATTAGGTGGTTATTAGAATATCTTGTACTCATAATCTTACCAGAAACTTGAAATAACAACCCCAAAACAAATGAATGTAATATTAATGATTTTTAGTTTTGTTTATAATGTTTTATTTATTTATTTATTTATTATAGTTGTTCTTTTTTTCTATTCGGATGCTTTGTTCTTCTGATCTAAAATAGAATCACTCAAGAAAATCCTCCCTCTCCACTATAAAAAGCTATCTTACATTCCTCATGCTGGTGCAGTCACTACAGTAAAATTCAACTTTCTGTTGACAAGTCTGATTTGAAATTAGTTGAAGAGTTAAAATGTAAGCACATATAACACCATTGGGACTGTCAGGACGATTCCAAGACACAAACATTGAACTGTAGGTGAAGTCTGATACAACGAGACTCTTCACTTTACCAGGAGCTGAAATTCAAATATAAATTTGGAATAATTAATATGTAACATGCCATAGTGGAATAAAGATATAAACATCAAATTATAAATTATTACAATTATTACACCAGTACCTAACCATGTTCAACATTGATCAGTGTTCATCTGTCGTGTTAAGAATGTTTCAGACACAATGTCTAATGTATGTTTCCACTCAAAGAACTATTTGAAAATGTTATTTTGTGACAGTTTTCATTTAAAACTTTTTCCTTTGGCGATACTTTATATATATATTTATGTATCTATGTATGTATGTATGTATGAATGTATGTTTGTATGTATGTATGTATGTATGTATATATGTATATATGTATGTATATGTATGTGTATATATAGTTTCTTTAAAAAAATAATTTTGTGATTGTTTCAGAATTGCTTTAACAAAGATAAACATTGGAAAAATGCTTAAAGAAAATAGGAAAATAGAAAATATATATACGTCTTAATGAGCCACGAATTCCTCTGTATGTGTAAGTTTCACTGTAAACCGAAAAGCTGACTGCAGTGATATGTAAAGTGTAATAATGTTCAGCCGTTATGTCACTGAAGTACACAAATTGAAGATGTTTTCCTGATGGTCTCACATTATGAGTCTGTTTGTAAGAGTCAGAGTCACCAGTCAAAGTTACTATGTAGTAATCAACAATTCCTTCAGATTTCTTAAAATACAGTGTGATGTGTGGTGCTGTTAAATTACTTTTTTCTTCATCAAATGGGCCTGGTTTGTCTGGAACTGAAACAAAGGAAATATATATATTCTCTCTTCTTTTATGGCAATACTAAAAATAACAGAAAAAACTAAAGTAAACTACAGTAAGTAAGTAATATGATGCATCAAATGAGGGTACAATTGATTTATTATCCCGATAAAAAGATAAGAAAAAAATAGTAATAACAAAAGCAATTTACAAATACAAGAAAGACATAGAAAACAGATTAAAAACACATCACACAATGAAAAAGGTTTATTAATACTATTTTTATTGCGATTTGTTTATCCTGTACTAGAACTTTAATGCTAAAGACTTGAATAAAAACATTTAATGGGAAATTTAGATATAACACAGAACGTTGGTGATAGACGTTTTCAGTTAATTATAATAATCAACTCACTATGAGGAATTACAGATTGTGTGTCCTTCGAGAGGTAATGTAACAGACAGTCCGCAAATACTTGATTTTGCAACATTTAATACACTAGGGAAAGATAAACATTACAAATATGAAAACAAAGAAAACTGCTCAAATCACTAATAATTGAGATAATTTTAAATCTCACATGTTCTCTGTGAAAAACTTGCTGAATCTACAAACTGTTCTCTTCCTTCTTGAACAATGAAAGCTCTCATTAGAACACTGTACTGTTTTCCAGGTGTCAGATCTCTTATATCACCTGTGTAGTTCTGATAGACAAAATCTGAACCCATGTCAACTGGCGTCCATATAATGTCATACCTGGTCACATACTGACCATACAGAGTAGCTGGTGTCCAGTTTACTTCAAGGGAAGTTGTGCCAGTTCTGGACACTTGATTAATTTCAGGTTTTAATTGAGACACTGCAAACAAAACAAAACTCATTTTGCACAAAGCACTAATGGTGAAAGATAAAATGATATTTAAAATTCTGCAATGAGTAAATTATTATGAAATTCTTTACGAAAGCCATAGCTAAAATAAAAAGTGAACAGTTGTGTCCAATACTAATATGACCCTAAAAACTGAAAATCAATTAATATTCTTTAGGCTTAAAATCCTGACTTAGTTTCTACTGTATTTTGTGGATTAGTTTTAGTTTCAATACAGAGACTCTGATTTGATAAATCTCTTAAAAATGTTGACGTTTCATTAATAAAATAAATAGCTGTGAAAATTGATGAAGAAAATGCAATCATTATTTGCTCATACAACTGACAAAAACAGTTAGTGGAAAAACAAATTTTACCTGATGTACATGTGAGAGGTGTTGAACCCCAAAAGTATCCTTCATTACACAGACATCTTGTAGGATTTGTAAAACTACAAGAGGCATTCGAGTCTAAACATACATCTCCAGTTTTACATGGCTCGTTATTTGGTATTTCTACAATATCAATATAATAAAATGTATGGATTTGAATATTTGAAATCTATAAATGCATGCATATATCTGAATACTGACAATATTGTTTCTAATGGTCATAACAATTCTTGATGAATAAAGCATTAATATTTACTATTGAATTATTTCATTTTCTAATAGCCTTTGTAATATGTCTCCATCAGATATGAATGATTAATATTTGATATTTAGAAAAACAATTATGAAAATTATCTATTTTCTTACTTTTGGTTGTGAATTCTGGCGATTCGGTGCTGTTAGTACGTTCAGATTTACCATCTTGATCCAGAATTGTTACAATATTTGCTGTGTACAACATTCCCGCTTGCAATCCAGACACAGTTACCGATGTTCCAGACAAACTATTCTGACTGCTGCCAACACTGACCTCGTATGAAATGGTGGAATCTGCTGCTTGAGAAATGTAATCTGACTGGTTCCATGTTAGTTTGACACTCCAAAATGACACTTCCGTGTCAGTAAACGTGTTTGGTTTCAGCTCATCCACTAACAGTAGAAAGTAATACCAAAAGATAGTTTTTTATTTTACTTTGATTAAAATAACAAATTAAGATATATATTTTGATGTACAGCGCCTTTATCCTATGACAAAACTCAGATCAAATGTTTACACATTCAGAAATTGTTTGTAAAGTAGAAGGCTATTTTTTTCGGTGTAATACAGTTTAAAATGAAATAAAAAATACAGAACAAATATGTAACAAATTTTAAACATTGGCTCGTAATAACTGCTAATAAAATTGTTTATTTTCTGTTGTAAAGTCTTTATGATATTCAGCTTTTTTTTCTCTGATATCTAAATATATTTTATTTCCAAAACATTAAACTAACTACATCTGAAATTTTTATTAATTATCTACCATTATTTTAGATGCATACCAACCTGGATGACACTTTCCATCTTTGTTTCTGTACTTGCCAGAAACACATCTACAAACTCCTGTCTCAGAACACTCAGCAGAATACTGTTGTTGTCCACATTCTCTTGTAGGATTAGAACAATTCTTAGTGAGAGCTTGTACTGAAAGTAAAAGATTATTTATTCATTCATTCATTATTCATGTATACAGTTTCTGGGATTTGGGCTTCTTTTTAATATTTTAAATAACAAATAGCTTAAATGAATGTTAATATGTTCTTTTAAAGTATTTCTTCATTATTCAAATAAATAAAGAATTGACAACAACACATAGACTGGACTAAATAGAAATAGATAAATACATTTTTAGAGATTGATAAAGATCTGAGATAATTATTTAAAAGAAACTTTTAATTACTGTGTAGATGTTTTTAAACATATGTGTAACGATGTACATACGGGTACATACATATTCATAGAAACCCCCTCAGTTTATTACGTCATTCGGATCAGACAATCCGTTGTATTCACCTAACCAATACTAGAACTCCTCTTAAAGAAGTATAATAAATTGAAGAAGAAACACTACTCACTTGTTGTAACTGTCGCCGTTTTGGGGTTTTTCTGTATTTTGTTGTTGTCATTAACAACTGTTGTTACAGTCACCGTGTACTCTGTTCCAGGTTTCAAGTTGGTTATTACTGATGTTCTCGATGTACTTGACTCAGTCTTATTGCCATTGTCTGGTGTCCATGATATTTCATACCTGGATATTACAGAAACATCACCCTCTTGTTGCCATGTCACTGTTGTGTTTTTGCGATTTATATTGATAAAATTGAGGTTCTTCAACTTGAGATAAGTGACTGTTAAAGAAAACAACAACATTAAGTATGTGATTTACATTGATCAATATATCTTTTACAGGACATAGCAGACAACACATTTAAATATGCTATATATGTATTTGATATGGTTTTACATTTTGCTAATACTAACCGCAACTGGAAATGTTAAAGGAATAATTATTTGTTTTCAGTCAGTAATTATTTCTTTTTCAGTTGTCTCATAAATTTATAATTTATAATTAATTGAAGATTCAAGTTAAGAAAACAAATTTTACCTGATGTACATGTGAGAGGTGTTGGACCCCAGAAGTATCCTTCATTACACAGACATCGTGTAGGATTTGTAGAACTACAATTGGCATTCGAGTCCAAACACACATCTCCAGCTTTACACGTCTCGTTATTGGGGATTTCTACAATTTAATGAAAAGATGAAGTTTTATAATCAAACAAAACTTTCAGTCTCTAGATCATACTAGCTTTTTAGAATAATATCTATAAAATAAACACTAATATATTAATATAATAAAATGTACAGATTTGAATGTTTGAAATCTGTACATGTCTGAATACTGACAAGATTATTTTTAACAGTCATCAAATTTCTTGATGAATAAAGCATTAATATTTATTACTGAATTATTTCATTTTGTAATAGACTTTGTAATATGTCTCCATCAGATATGAATTAGTAATATTTGATATTTAGAAAAAAACAATTATGAAAATAATCTATTTTCTTACTTTCAGTTGTGAATTCTGGGGATTCTATGCTGTTAGTACGTTCTGATTTACCATCTTGATCCAGAATTGTTACAATACTTGCAGTATACAACATTCCCGCTTGCAATCCAGACACGGTTACCGACGTTCCAGACGAACTATTCTGACTGCTGCCAACACTGACCTCGTATAAAATGGTAGAATCTGCTGCTTGAGAAATGTAATTTGACTGCTTCCATGTTAGTTTGACACTCCAAAACGACACTTCAGTGTAAGTAAACGAATTTGGTTTCAGCTCATCCACTAAAAGTAAAATGTAAAGTAAAAAGATTATCTTTTATTTTACTTTGATTAAATAAACAAATTAAGAAATATGTTTCAGTGTACAACGCATTTATCCTATGACAAACATCAGACGTAATGCTTACACATTCATAAATTGTTTGTAAAGTAGCAGGTTCTTTTTGTCAGTTTAGTGCAGTTTAAAATGAAACATAAAGATTAGGTGGCTGGTCTCACGTAACAAATATGTGACAAATTGAAAATGAAAGATTCACTGTTAAACACTGGTACGTAATCACTGGAAATAATGTTACGTCTTTCAATGTGTATTTTCTATGTAAAGTTTTTAAGATATTCAGCTTTTTTCTCTCACTATCATCTGAATACATTTTATTTCCAAAACATTAAATAAACTAAACCTGAAACATTTGTAGATTATCTACCATTATTTTAGAAATATACCAACCTGGATGACACTTTCCATCTTTGTTTCTGTACTTCCCAGAAACACATCTACAAACTCCTGTCTCAGAACACTCAGCAGAATACTGTTGTCCACAGTCTCTTTTAGGATTAGAACATTTCTTAGTGAGAGCTTGTACTGAAAGTAAAATAGTATTATTTATTTATTTATTCATTCATTATTCATGTATACAGTTTCTAGGATTTGGGTTTGTTTTTAATATTTTTAATAAAAATGCCTTAGATGAATGTTAATATATTCTTATAAAGTATTTCTTCAATATTTAAATAATTAAAGAATTGACACAAAATTTGCTCTGGACTAAATACAAATAGATAAGTGAATTTCAAAAATTAAGATCTCTGATAATTATTTTGAAGAAACCTTTTATTACTCTCTATCTTTCTCTGTGTGTGTGTGTGTGTGTGTGTGTGTGTGTGTGTGTGTGTGTGTGTGTGTGAGCTTAGAAAGTGGAAATGTGTAAAAAAAATTAATAATAACATTGTTTTAAATTTAAATGATTTATTACAAATATAATTTTTACTTTTCACACCGTATATTTTAGCTGTCTGCTTTATTCAAAATCAAGTAGAAAATTCTTTATGCAACGCTGTACATACGTGTACATATATATTCATGAAAAAGAAATTAATATTAGCTCGTTACATCTTTCAAATCAGTCAGTCTGATGTGTTCACGTAACCAGTCGTAGATCCTCTCTTAAAGTCAGAATAAAAAAAGTGAAGAAACACTACTCACTTGTAGTAACTGTCGCCGTTTGGTTAATTTTCTGTATTTTCATGCTGTCATCAATAACAGTTGTTACAGTCACTGTGTACTTGGTTCCAGGTTTCAACATGGTTATTACCACTGATTCATTTGAGGTACTAGATTTATTCTTACTGCCATTGTCTGATATCCACGATATTTCGTACCTGGATATTACAGAAACCTCACCCTCTTGTTGCCATGTCACTGTGGTGTTTTCACGATTTGTATCGATAAAACTAATCTTCTTCAGCTTCAGATGATTGACTGTTAAAGAAAAACGATATTTACAGTGTGTCCTTGTATGTCAGAGTGTATGTCACTGCATTCTATACTTCCTTTGCAGGATATACACGTTTATGTTGCTGCATATCAGTAGCACTGACGATGTTTCAGCTAAGTTTAACATTGCTTACAGAACTACTGACCACAGAGGGCCATTTATCTCCATATTTTAAATAAATAATCTTTTATTCTTCACTGGCCTTTCAAATATCACATTTTCATGTGTGAATTTAAATTTAAAGGCGTTAAATAAAAAAGCAAAAAATGCATGTACATTAGTTTACAGCCACCAGAGCCAGACAGATTTTTCATTTTAAACAGACTGTTCAGAGAATTACCTTGGATTATGCAGATTATATACAGAAGTATTTCTTTAAATGATTATTCAGATTTCCAAAACGGAATTACCTTGGATTATGCAGATTATATACAGAAGTATTTCTTTGAATGATTATTCAGATTTCCAAAACGGAACTGAAGTACAAATGAGAGATTGGGCATAAATTATTAATTCATTTGGTTTGTAACATTTTCCATCTAGATATGAAATATTAGGAAAATTTGTAAATTATACCTGGTGTACAGTTGACAAGTTTTGGACTCCAGAAGAATCCTTCATTACACAGACATCGTGTAGGATTTGTAGAACTACAAGAGGCATTCGAGTCAGAACACACATCTCCAGCTTTACATGTCTTGTTATTGGGTATTTCTACAATTTAATGGAAAGATGAAATTTTACAATCAAACTAAATTTTCAGTTGTTTTATAATAATACCAAGCATGAGATTATGAATTCATTGTTCTTAAATTTTCACAAAAGTATTTAATTGTTTTATAGAATGTAAAATAAATACAAGAGGCATATATGATAAAATGAATAGATTTGAATATTTGAATCTATAAATGTACGCACATATCTGAATACTGACTATATTGTTTCTAATGGTCATAAAAATTCTTGATGAATAAAGCAGTAATATTCATTATGGAATTATTCCATTTTGTAATAGGCTGCCTAATATATCCCCATCAGATATGAATGAGTAATATTTGAAATTTAGAAAAGCAATTGTGAAAATAATCTATTTTCTTACTTTCAGTTGTGAATTCTGGGGATTCTATGCTGTTAGTACGTTGAAATTTACCATCTTGATCCAGAATTGTTACAATACTTGCAGTATACAACATTCCCCCTTGCAATCCAGACACGGTTACCGACGTTCCAGACGAACTATTCTGACTGCTGCCAACACTAACCTCGTATGAAATGGTAGAATCTGCTGCTTGAGAAATATAATCTGACTGGTTCCATGTTAGTTTTACACTCCAAAACGACACTTCCTTGTAAGTAAACGAGTTTGGTTTCAGCTCATCCACTAACAGTAGAAAGTTATATTAACACATAATCTTTTATTTTACTTTGTTTAAATAAACAAATTAAGAAATATGTTTTGATGTACAACGCATTTATCCTATAACAAACATCAGATGAAATGCTTACACATTCACACATTGTTTGTAAAGTAGCAGGCTCTTTTTGTCAGTGTAGTAAATTTTAAAATGAAATATAAAGTTCAGGTTGTTAGTCTCACGGAACAAAAATGTGACAAATTGAAAATGTTAAACATTGGCACGTAATCACTGGAAATAATGTTACGTCTTTCAGTGTTTATTTTCTCTTCTAAAGTTTTTAAGATATTCAGCTTTTTTTCTCTCACTGTCATCTGAATACATTTTATTTCCAAAGCATTAAACTAACAAAATCTGAAACATTTGTAGATTATCTACCATTATTTTAGAAATATACCAACCTGGATGACACTTTCCATCTTTGTTTCTGTACTTCCCAGAAACACATCTACAAACTCCTGTGTCAGAACACTCAGCAGAATACTGTTGTTGTCCACAGTCTCTTGTAGGATTAGAACATTTCTTGGTGAGAGCTTGTACTGAAAGTAAAATAATATTATTTATTCATTTATTATTTTACTATTCATGTTTCTAGGAATCATTTTTTTAAATATTTTAAATAAATAGCTTAGATTAATGTTAATATATTCTTCTAAAGGATTTTTTCATCTTTCAGATAATTATAAAATTGACAACAAAACATGTAGTAGACTAAAAACAAATAGATAAGTTAATTTTAAGAATTGATAAAGATCTGAAATAATTTATTGAAGAAAACTTTTATTTCTATGTGTGTACTTATATATCTTAGAAAGCTGAAATGTGTAAAAGAAATTAATAAAAACATTGTTTTAAATTTAAAAAGTAATTGATATATTACAAATTTAATATTTTATTTTTACACCATATTATTTGGCTGTCTGCTCTGTTGAATATCATAAAAAACATTGTTTATGCAATGATGTACACACATGAACATATATATTCGTGAAAAAATATAAAATCAGTTTCTTACATTATTCAAACCATAGTCTGATGTCTTAATCTTTCCAATACTAGAACCCTCTTAAAGATAACATAAAAAAATTAAGAAACACTACTCACTTGTTGCAATTGTTGCTGTTTTGTTAATTTTCTGTATTTTCATGCTGTCATTAATAACCGTTGTTACAGTCACTGTGTACTTGGTGCCAGGTTTCAGTTTGGTTATATTTGACGTGTTCGATGATGCTGACTCATTCTTGCTCCCCTTGTCTGGTGTCCATGATATTTCATACCTCGATATTACAGAAGTATCACCGTCTTGTTGCCATGTCACTGTGGTGTTTTCACGATATGTATTGATAAAACTGATGTTCTTCACCTTCATACGAGTGACTGTTAAAAAGAAAAAGGTGTTTTAACAATGCCTATGTGTGTCACTACGTTCAATACTTCCTTTACAGGGCATGTTGCTGTGTATCTGAACTGTTGGTGATGTTTCAACTACGTTTAATGTTGCTTGCAGAACTACTGACCACAGAGGGACAGTTAAATAAATCTTATTCTTAACGAGCTTCTCAAATGTAACATTTTCATGCATAAAATTAAATATAGAACTGAATCAAGAAACAAGAAATGCATGTACATTTGTTTACAGCCACCAAAGCTGGTCAGATTTTACATTTTAAACAGACTGTTTTCAGATAAAGAATTCAAATCAGATCTAGTGATAAAATTCCACAACAAATATTTTTTTATATATACTTTACTGAAAACAAAAGTTCAGAGAATTATATTGGATTATGCAGATTCCTACATAATTATCTCTTTAAATGATTGTTCTTACTTCCAAAACAGAACTGAAGTACAATTGAGATTGGGCATAGATTGCTAATTTATTTAGTTTCTAACATTTTATTAATGAATGAAATATTTTGCGAACTGATAAATTATACCTGGTGTACAGTTGAAAAGTTTTGGACTCCAGAAGTATCCTTCATTACACAGACATCGTGTAGGATTTGTAGAACTACAAGAGGCATTTGAGTCAGAGCACACATCTCCAGTTTTACAAATCTCGCTAATCGGTATTTCTGTAATTTATTTTAATATACACTTTCTAATCATAAAACCAAATATGTCAAGATCTTTTTATAATTTTTTGAAATAATGAAATAATGGTATCTTTAATAAAAATCGTGTTTATTTTTCATGTTGAGAATTGTATAACCATTTACCTTTCTGTTTACATTTATCAACAGTTTGATATTCATTAACTAGGACATATACATATAATTATTACATTCAACAAGCAATTGCTTGAAGATTTCACGTTTTAAATATAATATTTTCTGCTGGTAATTTTTTAGTCTTTGTAACTTAAAATATATGTTTCCTTTGATAACATGTTCTACATTCAGAATTTTTATTTTATTTTTCGCTGTGTTAATTTAGTAATTATTCCGCCAACAGAATCTGTAAATAGACATAAGAATATATACATATATATATATAACGTTTACTATTTCACTGAAGATTTCGCAATGAGAATAAATTATTTTCCTCAGCTTCTTTATTTTAAACGAATTATTTTCACATATATTTGAAGCCCAAGATCAGCAGAACACAAATACATGAAATATGACAAAACAAATTATTACTTTGTGTTGTAAATTCAATTGTTTTGTTGTTGAGAACTTCAGTTTTTCCATCTTGTTTAAATATTGTGATAAAAGTAGCAGAGTATGACTTTCCAGCTTTCAAATTCTGCACTGTCACTGATTCTCCGATTGTACTGTTTGAGAGGCTTCCAGGATTCACAGTGACGTGGTAACTGATGGAATAACTAGGTAATTCAGGAAGATTTGCTGATGATTTCCATGTAAACTTTTCACTCCATGGTGAATCTTGGCTGTGATTGAAAGAACTTGCCTGAATCTCTTTAACTGAAACACAAATATTATCAGTTATAATTTTGTCAGACCTAAACATAAAACATAAGGTTGTAATTTGTGTCTGATAAATAAGTACGCTTTTTCAGTATTTTGTTTGTTTGTTTACTTGCTTGTAAATTTTGACTGAAATCAAATAACTAACTGCTTTGACTAACAAAACTTGCACATAATCATTCAACTGAAAACAAATACGCGAGTTAATCTTGATACTGGTAATACGATGATGTAATATTTACATAAAAAATATAGTTAGGTGTGATATTGTACGTTTTGATATTATACACAGAATACAGTGGATAACAAAGTGAATGGAGATTAATTCATTTCTTCTTGATGTATCAGTTATCTAATTTAGGTTTTGGAAGTTTGTGTGTGATTGCGTGTGTTTCTGCCTGAGAAAATGAACTTACATTTTCTTGATATAAGAGCTACATTACAATAATCTATATGGATAAAGAAATATTTCACTTGTATTTATATTGTTGGATGAAAATATCTTATATATTTATAAAATGTTTTTTAAATCTTGACTCTAAAAAGGTGTAAAGTTGATATAAATATGATTAATAAAACTCGTAATTTATTTGTATCCTTACAAAATACAGAACACCTTTCAGTTAACTGCTGTCAAAATGAACATAGAATATGATGAACTCTCTATTTCAATTTTATTTTAGGCTGATTCCTAGCATCTTGCACTCTTATCCTTTTAGTTACAAGCTAACAAAAATAACTTCATATATTCTCCAAGGATGATATTAAAATCTACAAAAATGGTGTCCTTAAGAGATGTCTCAAAAAATCTCAAACGTGACCAGTGTCCACTAGTTTTTAGTGAAAGACAGACAGAGATACCTTTCATTAAGATTTCGCCCCAAAATGAAGAGACTGGCACAGATATATTTTTTAACACAGAAACCTATTTATTAAAGCAACTTACTAGGTAAACAGGTTGCGTCTTGTTGATAGTAGCCATCACTACACAGACACACACTGTTGTTACAGTAACTGTTGTCTACTACAGATGTACAGTTGTTGTCTGTTCCACACTCTACATCCAAAGAACACACAGAAATCTGAAACAATATACAAAATGAATTATTGCGTTTGTTTTTAGTAACGTTATACTTAACAGATATTTAAAACGTATCTAGTAATCACAAAACAGCATTCTAAGATTCAGTTGTAGATATAGCCAGAAATTCCAGTGCTTTAATAATAATGTTATTCACTTTAAAATCTTAGATTTGAAAAGTTCAAGTAAAGCAATATAATTATAATTATATATCAGTTTTTCTTATTTGTAGCTGTATTCAATAACAATCATAACAATAATGATGCTTTTAACTGCATAAGGAGAATTAGGAATAAAAAAATATTCAGCTGTTTAAATAGTTCTGTGATTAACAACACTGACTGTTTTTGTTTGTTGTTTTTTTACACCTAAACCCCATTCTCAAAACGTGAGCCATAAAGTTTTAGTCAGTACTTTTCAAATGGTTTGTATATGAAAAGTTTTACTTTTATCTATTCAGAATTTAAGAGCTAGAGACCATTTTTTGATGTTAGACACCATTACATTGTGTCTGCCTACTCTGATCGGATGTGACTGATGACATGATAATCAGAACATGATGCATTGACTAACAGGATTGATTGGACTATTATAGATATCTGAAACATGAATTATGAGTTTTATTTTTGACTGATTTTTTAACGGAAAATGTCATCACTAATGTGCAACCAGGGTATTTGTTTGTTTGTTTGCTTCACACTAAATATAAACTTTAAGTTTGAAAGCAATACAAAACTAAAGTTTTTACACATCATAAAGACAGTTTATTTCATGATACATTTTTACAGTCTGAAAAAAGCCGTGATATCACACATTACAAACGCAGCATCAAATTTATTTGGTTCAAGAAGCTTTTGCATCTAAAATATAGCTGTAATCGGTAAATACCGCAAAGGACCGTATTATCTGTCACAACAATTATTTTCTCCCTTAATTTTGTGTATTTTTACATTTTGAAATTAAATGCTAAATCTGTGATTAACTGGATATAAATAAATAATAATAATAATAAAAAATCATTTATTTACCGATTTAACTGTATTAATAGTCTGTTGATTAGATGAACGGAGTTTCTTCCAACAACTTCGCATTAATTTTTGTCGACATTGAACTGATATTTGAACAGAACTTCTAATTATAATTAAATTAATGTAGGCATAATACAATCATGCATCATTGTCTGACTGCTGAATTATAATGAGAACGAAAATGACTGTCATTGCTGTTTAGATACGAAGAACTCTACGAAAATCATCTACGACAAAGTGGATTAAGCCAACAATAAATAACTTAATAACTGACAAACTTAGTAACAAAGTAAATAATAACTAAATCAGTAAGTAAGAATGTAAATAATCTCACTTCAAATTAATGATAGTAGTATATCTTCAAAAAATATTGAGATCAAAGTTGAACTAGTAGCCAGACAGGTAAAATTTCAAACATAAATTTACCTGAATACAGCAGGTGAAGATGAGAGCCGTGACACAGAATAATCCAGGCAGAATTGATTTTGAAGAAAACATGGCGCCGTCCGTTGACAATGTTTTACAATTTTTCAGTGGATATACACTGCCTCATAGTACCCAGAAGTTCTTCAGTGACGTTAAAAATAGTTTATATAACGACTTTTTACATTATATACCTGATTAAACAGTCTGGATTTACCATCAGTTAAAATATTTCTGCTTATTTAAACTCTCCGAGTCAGCGTTATGACAAATACGTTTAATTGACTTATACTAGCTGTTATAACGATACTATCATGTGACTGTATACTCAGATTTTTAATACAATTTTTTTTTTATCTGTGTACTATTTCCCAATTCACGGTTGTTTATCTGTAGAAATTGTTATCAGAGACCTTTGTCTGTACATCGCAGATAACTATTTTAATACTGCTCTGTGTGATTGCTGAAATAAAATATTCAACAATAATTTGTGGTTTATAAAAGAATGGTTGTATTTACAGGTGTTTTCGTTCCCAATAGACGATTCTTTATGTGTAGTATCTTCCTTGAAGAACGTTTTATCGGTGACCTTTCTCTGTATATATCGCAGACGTTCTTAAGCCAGAAATAAAACTTCCTCTTCTGTGTGAATATTTTTATCTCTAATCTTAGTATCGAGGACACTTATCTTAGCCTGACTTGTCTGTTGTAAGTGTTTATCTACGTGTCAAATGACAATACAAGTTTTTAACACGGCTGATATAAAATATTTCTAGAATATAAACATCTGCCTCAGGCTTTCTAAGTTGAATATTCGACTATAAGCAATAAAAGTTTAAATAAAAATCACTACATCAAAAATATATTTACAAGCCTATATCATAAAAGGAAAAAAAAAACAGCTAGCTTTTCAAAATATAGTGTAATATTAGATGATAAAATAATATTTTCCATCTTTCATTAAGAATGTCTAACGATTAAGAAATGAATACAAAACTATATTAATATTAACATCAAACTGTGTGAGTAGACAATACATATTTACACAAAACAGAAGTTAATACAGCATCAAGCACTATTTCTGAGAAGCCAGTTTTTTTCCTGATTGCAGAGTGAGAACAAATTGCTTCCCATTTTATCAAATAAAAATCTAGACTACATTTGCTTTAGATTGCTGTAGACATTTTGAGAGGATGTCGCAGGACCCAGTTTTTCGTATTCATTTCCACCAGCAGCAGCCTGTCTAACGTTAACATAATCATCATTTCCAAACGTGCTTGTTTCAACCTGCTGCGTGTCTCCTCCCTGGTGTGGCACATTGCAGTAGTAGCCACTGACTTCTCTGTTTGAGAGATTTCCAACGTGACCACCAGCTTGGACGTTGCTCGGTCCACTCATCATTTCATGCTGGTCATTTTGTGAGTTCACAAAGTCACTGCTTCTTCTTGGAGATTCCTGTTCTGCCCCGTGTCTTCTGAGATACCTGAAAGAACAGCGAGGAATTATTTAATCAGATATTTTAAAGGGAAATATGATAACTTACACAATGAACAGTCCTGATAACTTAACGCTGAATCCCAGAAGCATATTAAAAGCATTAGGCTGTGGTTTGATGGTACGATGCTGGCCTGAAGACCAAACCTTACCAGGATCTCACGTTTACTTTACGAAAGAGTTGTGGTCTTGTCTACCCATTGGTTGGTATATATTAAATAATCTTTTCTTGCTAACTGAAAAATCAGTAGTCTGTGATGAGACAGGTGTGTTTCTTCTCTGTTTATCAAATATGTCTTTCATTACAGGTATAAAATAAAACCATGTGACAAGCATACTGATAATAAAACATTAAAACGTTTTGTATATCAGTAATGGAGTGTTTTTCGAAAGATTGTTGATTGTATTTCAATATCAGATACAATGTAAAGCAAATGATGATTGAAAATTGTGGTCATTAAATTTGAAATTAAAGTAAGATTTTTACCAAAAGAAAGCACCGCTGACAACAACCAATAACAAGAAAAGTATCACTGTCACCACAGAGAAGGCTATAATAGCTGAACTGACTTGATTTTCTTTTTCTGATTCAGCTGTAAAAGATAAGCAGAAATAAAGACGTTTATTTAATGCACACATGTATAAACATACATACTCATACATACTCACACATGCATGCACCATACATACTGACATGTAGCTATACATTTGTGTTCTCATGTACCCCCCACATATATATATACATGCATATACAAACGTTCTCAAACACATATTCTGGTTTACCCCCACATATACATATGCATGCACACACACACATATACATATGCATGCACATACACATACACACATATGCTCACATACACATTTCCACATAAACCCCACATACACACGTGCATACACACACAAACACACACATTCACATAAACATATTCTGATAGCCCCTTTACACACATATGTACACACACAAATGCACACACACTCATTACACACACTCACACTCATATACACACACCCTGATATTAAATATGAAAATCAAATAAAATTTAGTCCATACGAACCTGTTTTCGTTTCAAACTGAATTCCAGCACTTTCCTGACAGCCAGCGTCAGTACAAGCAAAGAGAACAGCTCTGAAATCAGACAAAATTGAGTTCCTAAACTCACATTCAAAAGTAAATAAAGTATCAAGTCTAGTATACAAAAACAATAATCGCTAATTTCTACTTCTAATCTCGTAAATAAAGGATAACAATAATGACATCGTGCTGTGGTAAATTTAATCTTTTCTTTAGAAAGATTTGTGATATTTAACGTTCTCCTAAAAATAATAAATAGTAAAATAGAAGACACGATAACTAGGCAATCTTTAAATAATTAATAAAACGTTACAATGACCACGTCTGGCTGGGCATCCATTGTATCCTTTAACAATTAATATTGCAAACAAAATAAATGTTTTTAAATATGGTTTCGTTATACATCCAAGTTCACTTAATTAACAGCAATTTCTATACTTAATATATATATATAAGCAAGACAAATAAATGTGAGATATGAATAATGATGGAGGGAAAGTTAAATTACAAACGTGTATTTATTTGCAGGTTTCAGTGGTCCGTTACAGATTGAGTACTTTTGTGTGCTACAGTTCATTGATCCAACCACATATTTCTCCAGTTCAAGATCTATAATAATAATAATAATAATAATAATAATAATAATAATAATAATAATAATAATAATAATAATGATAATAATGATAATGATAATAACAAAAACAACATTAATGATGTTGATGATGATAATAATAAGATTAACAGTAATGAGTTTTTACATCGATGTTAGTCAATCAATCAGTTAACCAGTCACTCAGTCAATCAGTCGATCGTTCAATGTCTTTCTGAATAGACATAATTTACCTTTATCAATCCAGCTGTCATTTGTAGCTCTGTATGGAAGTTTGAAATCAGTAAGATTTGAAATGTACCAGTTTGTGTAGGAACTGTAGTCATCTGTAGAGTGAGTGCTTCTGCGAAATCGTCTTTTCATGGAAATCAGTGATTGGTAATCTAATAATGATAACATGATAATATATATCTATAGATGAAAAGTCCAGCAGTTCAAAGAATATTGTTTAAAGTCTTAAATGTGAATGGTTGAACAGTCTAACAGTCTAAGTATGACACATCTGTAAGTTTCGTAAGAGATTAAAAGTTTAGAGACTTGAAAAAATATGCTTCAAATACTTTAATCTGAATAAAAGATATCTCGATAACATGCTGAACATAGGCCTACACACTAATTACACATATACATCTAATAATTTACTTTTTTATATTTTAAATAATACATTTACAGACACAAATTTGAAACACAGAATACGAAAACAGATATTTATAATGATCTAATATGTTTTCAAAGACATATTCAAAGTTTTAAGAATATTTGAAGAAAACTCATAAATGGTTAATAAATATTTCAGATAGCGAACGTAACGTAAATGTTTACGTTACCTGCAGTGTAAACATCTTGTCTAAAAACAATGATTCCAGCCAGTTTTACGTGACCTGCTACGTTTTTGTAGACAGAGCGAGGATGGACTATCATGACAAACTGTCTCTCGTACAGAGTCTCTTCTGAAGGTTTTCTTATTACTGACTCTAAAACTGGAGCTGGAAAAGAATAATAATAACAACATTGTCAGTTTTTATAACATCATCTATTGTCACTTATACCAGTTGGCTTTCAATTGTATTACATTTTATTTGTGTCTACTCGTCCAGTTGTAACATATATGAAGTATTTTTTTTTCTTTAAAGACGAGGAGAAACAATCAGTGAAGTTTCAATAATTGATATAATATCATGTTTACTTTCATGTCCCACAAAATACAAATACTTCTTTTTTTGAAATTTAGTTTTGTTTTTAATAAACAAGAAGATGAAGTCTGAATTCACTTTTAATGATTTATCTGCAGATAACTAACATCCTATGAATGTAAAATCAATACTTAAGTATTTAATGTGAAATATTTGAAACATACATCCCGGTGGGGTGTAAAATGATGTAGTAGCTGTTTCTCCATCATAAATTGTCTTCAGTCGAACCTATACAAAGAGAAAAAAAACACACACAAAAAAAAAAAAAAAAAAAATCAGACAAACAAACCTTTTCAAATTTAAATTCCAATGATAATTAAAAATAAAATTTCCATTTCTTTACACAAACTGAACACCCAAACTGATGAATATATGAAACAATAAATCCAGACTGAAGCAAATTTAACTTGTTCTAATAATATGAAATGAAACAGAAGTATAACTATTACCTATAGAGAAAGATTTGAAAAATAAAACGAATACTGAACAAATATATTAAAAATCTTTATTAGTTTACTGTAAATAACTTTTTATTGTAAAATGTTTTAAATCAAAACCAGTAAATACTCACATAGAAATTATACATGATTTCTACTGTTACAGGTACAGTGATTGAAAAGTGACAGTTGTTTGTGTTTTCAATTGAAATATTGTTAGTAATAACATCATTACTTTCCTGCAAAATAAATACTTTTTATTATCATTAGTAATAGAAATGGATTTAATTATTTTAGGAACATTGAATGAACTTGTTGTTAATGTATATATAAACCATAAAAAACCATGCACATTGACATAGAAACATAAAATAAACTTGTTCCAACAAGAAAACATAACTTTTCCGTCCTATTTTAGAATGAGATGGTGTCAAAATAAAATAAATTATGTTTCTCTACATACCATGGTTGTGTTGTAGACTAAAAATGAACTTGTTATAATTCCGTTTCTGCCATCTTTTTGTTTAGGACAGTCATAAGTAACCAAGACAGCAGTGTAGTTGTTTTCAATGTGACTTACATTAAAATTTATAGGTGCTGCTGGTGCTGTGAAAAAAAAAATGAAAGAAAAATTATCAGATTTATAAAGCACAAGTAAAATTCAAGATGTCCGACAATCAAAAAAAAAAACAAACAAAAAAAAAAATGAAAGAAAAAAAAGATATGTACAAATTCTTTTTATAACTTCACTGATACAATAAAATTATTTTACAGTGATTCTTTATACTTTAATATTATTAAATGAAATTGCTTTGTTTGTTTATTTATTTTATATTTTTAATATTTCCTTTCAAGAAAATAAAACAAGATAACTGTTAACATCTGAGTTTTTTAGCTCATTATCCACTTCATGTATTTATTCTTATTTTTTTAAGACTGGTTTTTCTCTTTTTTTTTTTTTTTTTTTTTTTTTTTTTTTTAAATGATAAAATATACATTAGTTTGATTTATGGTGTTACTATGTAACTTCTAAAATTGGTTTGCTGTTATATATACTATACCTGATTGTTTTGTTTTTATGTAATCTGTCCATACAGGTTGTGATTTTCCAGCTGATGTGTTTGCTGTCAGCTCAAACTTATAATCCCAGTAACTAGAGAGATATTCAGCAGTGTATTGGTTTGAAGTCCATCCTGAAATTACCAACAGTTTATGTAATTGTCAATACACATTCAATTAGTAAATACTTTATTTAATAACAGCAGTAATATCATCTTCGTTTTCTTCTCCTCTTTTTGCTGCTTCTTCTCATTCTTCTCTTTCTTCTTCTTCTTGTTGAAATAAAGAAATTATTTGTCAGATTATTTTAAATTCAGTTTAAATAACTGAACTACGTTTTTTAAACATATTTCAACAACAGTTGTTATACAGTATAGTCGTGCTTAACTCTTAATTATATAGCTAGCTAGATAGATAGATGCGTGTGTATCTGTGTCGATATTAACCTTTGATAATTTCATTCTTTATTATTTTATCTGATTTTCCATTTTCTGTTTTCTCGTAAACAATCAAATTGTAGTCAGTTTTTCCTGGTTTTGGAGACTCTGGTGACCAAGTCACTGTTATTGAAGAACTTGTTATTTCACTCACTCTAAAGTTGTCTGGTGGTGCTGCAGCTAAAATAATAATAAAAATAAATGTAAACCAAATTTTACAAAGGTCATGTTTATTTAATATGTATCTTAATGAAACTCTGATAAATGTAAATCATGGCAACTGGAGCAATTAAACTCTTCAGTTAATGACTTGAATCTTTCAGCGGAAATCTGTAAAATTTAAATACTGTTTATAAACTATAAACAGAACAATTAAGCAAGAAACATAATTAATTTTTTTTTTAATAAAACAGCTATTATATTTTTCTCAAAATGTATGTATGTATGTATGTATTTATATATTTATTTATTTATTTTGGTTTGTTTGTTTGTTTGTTTATTTATTTACTATACTTATTTTTATTATTATTTTTTTATTTCCTGTAAGATATTTAATTAAAATGTGTCTAATGATAGTTAATCCATACGTTTGGTTTTTGTCATATGATACATCTCTGTTGTTGGTCCAGAATATAATTCATTGTAAGTAAACACACTGACAGTGTAGTTTGTGAAAGGTAAAAGATGTGTCAGCTTGTAGCTGAATTCTTTTCCAGCATCATTCAGTACACTGCTTCTAATATTCACTTTGACTGGTGTAACATCTTCACAATGCATGTCACTGTCAACCTACATTCATAAATGTTAAAACAAAATAAAATAAGAAAACATCTAATAAAAATCTATTATCATTCAGAAACATTTATGTAATCTGTAATCAATAGCTGTATTTCATCGTTGATTAAACAGTTTCAAAACATGCAGTTTATTAAGTATTATATTTACTGTTTAAATTATCTTCTGTTAAAAGAATTAAGGCAGGATACTGAAGAAAATAAAAATTTGTTTTATAGCCTCTTCAACATATGTGAAATAATGACATATTTTCACCAAAAAATAATTAGAATAAGAAATAAATACTAAAATAATTAATTTTATTTGTTTCATGGATTTCTATTATTATTATTTATTCTTATTTTTTTTTTATCTTGGCTGAATTTTATATATATCATATATTCCTTTTTTAAGTTTATTAACAAATATTAAATTTCACAGAAGCTTTTGTTTATGGTTACTTTACTTGAAATATAGTTTTTAAACAGTTTCAGAACACACTTCTTGTTTAATGGCTTGGGTTTCTTCTCTTTATGTGAGAGTTTACGTGTTGCTTCCTGTTCTAACAGTTTCAGTGAAAATACCTGTAACCTTGTTATTACTGAAACTATTTTAAATCAGGATATTGTGATCAGCATTTGACCAAAAGTTTTAAAAGAAAATTTAATAATAAATAAAATTATCTTACATTACTCATACTGGTGCAGTCACTACAGTAAAAGACAACTTTCTGTTGACAAATCTGGTTTGAAATTTGTTGAAGAGTTAAAATGTAAGCACATATAACACCATTGGGATTGTCAGGACGATTCCAAGACACAAACATTGAACTGTAGGTGATGTCTGATACACTGAGACTCTTCACATTATCAGGAGCTGCAAGTAAAACAAATTAATGTATAAACATAATATGCAGTGATGGAATGACCAACAGAAATCATATATACTTAAATCAGTGTTTGAAAGGTAGATAGCACCTGATATCAAAGTTACGTTTTTTGTTGTTTGTTTTTGTGGGGAAAGAATATTTACTGTCTTTAAGATTTCATTTCATTTTTATTCTTCAAGACGTACTCACTTGTTTCATTTCAGAAAAGGTTTTTTTAAATATCCAGCAGCAGATATATACAAGCACACGTGCATGTGGGGACGTGGCAGTAGCAACTAAGTTTGTTATTATAGTTTCTGTTATTTGAAGAAAAAAAACGTTTGTCCAAAAACAAAAATTATATATATATATATTGTTTAGGCAAAAAAATAAAAAACACCACATGCACTGTAGTATGCTATTTTTCATTGTGTTACTTTATTGCAAACATACCACATTAAAACTAGACACATTCAAATATTTAAGTTTTGAATTCTAAAGCAGTTTCTTTTTATTTATATTTTTGGCTCCCTAATTTCCTTGATATTGGCTTTAAATATTGTTTAGGCAAAATAATAATAAAAAGAGCACATGTGCTCTCTAGTATATTATTTTTCATATTTTTCATTTATCGGCAAAATACCACATTAAAGCTATAGACAAACTGAAATATCTATATTTTGAATTCTTAAATCGTTTTTTGTTCTTCCTTATGATACTCTTTCCCTCAATAAAAATTGATCTTAAAAATATCCAGAATTCACTTTTATAAAACTGTCTATTTTTTTAATTCATTTTTTTTTTATTATTACAAGATATCTATATCTATTACCTAGTATAACTTTTAAAACATTATAAGTAGAACATTTAAACCATTTTGTAAACATTTTTACTAAATTCAGTCGTTATAGTTTTTAATGGAGAGATCTTTATTCAGCCTACGGCTCCGATAAAACCACTAAGATAAAAACTTAAAAGTTTGTCAAAAGAAACAAACGCAAACAAACAAAAAAAAAGATTCTAAAAGAAATGTTTTTAATGGATTTACAATTACTGAACCTAATATTCAGTTTATTCTAAAAAAAAAAAAATTAAACAAATTAAAAAATTAAAAAATATCATTATATTTACGTTTTATTGAACTACGGATTCCACTGTATGTGTAAGTTTCACTGTAAACGCCAGAGCTGACTGCAGTGATATTTAAAGTGTAATAATTTCCAGGAGTTATGTCACTGAAGTACACAACTTGAAGATTTTCTCCTGATGGTGTCACATTTTGAGTCTGTCTGTAAGAGTCAGAGTCACCAGTGAGATTTACTGTGTAGTAATCAACACTTCCTTCAGATTTCTTAAAATACAGTGTGATGTTTGGTGCTGTTAAATTACTTTTCTCTTCATCAAATGAGCCTGGTATGTCAGGAACTAAAATTATAAAGAATATTAACAGTAAGTTTATTTTTCATTTATATGTTACTTATAATATCTAGAAATAAAAGCTATATTATTAATTTATTCTTGTGTTTTCCTTTAATTCTTCTTCTTCTTCTTATTATTATTATCTTTATCATCTATCCTTCTTCTTTCCTTTTATTATTATTATTATTATTATTGTTGTTGTTGTTGTTGTTTTTGTTGTTTGTTTTAATGTTGTTTCTTTTTTTTGGTTGTTACTTAATTTGATAATTTTTGCTTTAAGAAAATCATGTGTAATTTAACAATGTCCAGTTATTCTTTAATTTTATGTATTTCGACCGTGAAATACAACAATTTTTTATTTCACTGAATTTGGGTGATTAGTTTAAAAAAATTACTCACATATTGATTAAAAGTAGTGTTGCAATGGACCTTGATTTGTTTTATAATGAATATTGGGAAATAAATGTTATTTGAAAATGAGATGAAATCTGTCATTGTTTTCAAAAAAAGTGAAAAGTTGGTCGCACTCTTCTATAATATATACTAAGTAATATAGAATGGAAGAAAAGTTAAAAACTAAAGTGTATTATACAAAGTATCTATTTCTGAGATAATCTTTTGAATAAATATTGATAAAAATGTGTATTGTGAAAACAAATCCATCTATGTATTGATATATCGACTCAGAAGGGAAATGGTTTTATGAGCACTAATATATGTTATTGAATATGATTTTATCTTACATGTTCTCTGTGA
The DNA here is from genome assembly GCA_012295275.1 of Chrysomallon squamiferum. NCBI lineage: Eukaryota > Metazoa > Mollusca > Gastropoda > Neomphalida > Peltospiridae > Chrysomallon > Chrysomallon squamiferum. The sequence goes on from CM022665.1 coordinate 46,920,599, forward strand.
AAGACTTGAAGAACTCACGGACTGTTCTTTCTTTGTTTGGTTAGTGAAAGCTCTAACAACAACTGTGTACAGTTGTCCTGGTGTTAAACCTGTAATATCTGCAGTGTTGTTTTCATAGACAGTACTCGACCCTTTGTCAACTGGTGTCCACACAACATCATATTTAGTCACTAAATGACCATACACCTGATTTGGTGACCAGCTCACTCTCAAAGATGTTGTGTTAGTTCTGGACAAATTAGTAATTTTTGGTTTTAAATCTGACACTCAAAATTAAAATACAAATATTAATATAAACATTTTTGAAAGGCATTTGCAAAAAGTCAATTTGAAACATCATTAAATTATTCTGTAACTTCAAAGAAAACTAAAATTCTGAATAAATGAAATATGAAAAAAGTAATAGTGAATTGCTGGACTGGTAGATATTTTCACATAAAATTTTAATATTTCAGTCGGAATTGAATATAATTTTTATTTTTATTATTCAGTACTTTTGAATAAGTTCATTGCTTTATATTTAATGACATTTAAATTGTAGGAAGCAGAAGAGTGTTTGTTGCGTTGAATATTGCTTACTACGTCAAACATCGTTTTTGCATTTAGTAAGAAATGGTTTTTCCTCGTGATAGCACTGATGATTGCTGTACTATTGAGGAATTTCATATAACAGAATAAAGTGTCCTCAAGGAAACAAAGAAGAATTTATAATACTTGTAATTTATTTTCATGCCTGCAAAATATGCATCACTTATTTTGATCTCTGTCAGTTAGCTGCTATCATCTAAATATACTCAGAAAAAAAAAATAAACACAGACTATAATAAATTTTCTATTTCAGTTTTTGTCTTTTCTTTTTTTTTTCTGGTTTCTGATTGCTGTTACACTGTGATGCTTTTGTTCAAAAGTGACGAAAACAACTTCAGATTTTCACCAAGAATGACATTAAAAACTGTACAAAACAGAAAATAAATGGTGTCCATAAGAGCTGTATAAAAACATTTCGAATTTGACGAGTGTCCACTAGACAGACAGACATACCTTTCATTAAGATTTCACCCCAAACTGAACAGACTGACACAGATACCTATTATTTAAACATTTTAATATTAAAATCAAGAACATACCTATTATTTAAACATTTTAATATTAAAATCAAGAACATACCTATTATTAAAACGACTTACTAGGTAAACATGTTGTTGTATTCTGTTGATAATAGTCATTATTACACTGACACACACTGTTATTACAGAGACTGTTATCTACTACAGATGTACAGTTATCATTTGTATCACACGGGTCACCCAGTGAACATACTGAAATCTGAAACCATAAGCAAAATTAATTACATAATATTTTTAGTAACATTATACGTAATAGACATTTAAAATTTGATCAGTAACAAACATAGCAGAATTCCAAGATTCATTTGTAATTAATATAGACAGAAATTACAGTGCTTTAATAATGTTGGTCATTTTAAAATTTTAGATTTGAAAAATTTAAATAAGTAATATAATTACAGTTAAATACTAGTTTATCTTATTTGTAGATGTATGCAATAACAATCATAATAATAACAGTGATGATAATGATGATGATTTTAACAAAATTGTTTGTTCTGGGGGAAAGAAGATGCTTCATGACTTTATGAAAATTACATTGAAAAGAGAATTAGGAAAGAAAAAATATTCAGTTAGTAATATGCCGTCAATAACAAAATGTTCCGAAATAACAAAGCTTCACGATCAATTTATTAATAATTCGAACTTGCAAGATATATTGTTTTGTAATAAGTAAATAAATAAATAAATAAATAAATAAAAATTAAATTTAATTAAAACAAGTTGAGCACCTCCAGTTAATAGTAAAATGTATAGTTATGTTCAAGCCAAACGTTGAACTACTAGGTACGTCAGGATTCGCGAATAATACAATTTAAAAAGTAACAACATTTACCTGAATACAGCAGCTGACAATAAGAGCAGTGACACAGAATAATCCAGGTAGAATTAATTTTGAAGAAAACATGGCGCCGTCTGTTGACAGTATTTTACAATTTCTTAGTGGATATACATTGCCTCATAGAATCCAGAAGTTCTTCAGTGACGTTAAAAATAGTTTATATAACGACTTTTTATATTATAAACTTGATTAAACAGTCTGGATTTACCATCAGTAATATTTAACATCAGCCAGAATTTTTCTACTTATTTAAACTCTCAGCGTTATGAGAAATACGTTCAGACGACTTGTACTAACTGTTACAACGATAATATCAAGTGACTGTAATCACAGATTTTTTAAAACAATTTTTTGTATCTGTGTCCTATATCCCAATACGCGGTTGTTTATCTTACATATCACAGATACCTTTTGACAACTGTTTTCATACAACATTCAACAATGATTTGTTTTTTAGCAACACTTCGAACCCCTTTAATATTAAAGATTATCAGCTATGTGGGTTTTTTACAGTGGGGCATCACAGTGATATCCAGAAGTAAATATTAAAGATAGAATCAGGAAAATATTTTCTTTAAAATACTACTACTACTACTACTACTACTACTACTAATAATAATAATAATAATTAGAATAATAATAATTAAAAATACTAATAATCTTAATATGAATTTTCAGTTAAATGGATTTTTCTGATTTATTATGAAAATTACCATTGTTTTTTGCTTTATTGATGTAAATTGAATTGATGGAAATCTGCTTGTTTTTTGTTTTCAAATAATTATTAAAAGGCGCAAATTAGTTTCCAATTAAACGTAAATAGGAGCCTTTTCCTTCTTAAAATGCTGAATTGTATATCAACTGAAATGATGTTTAGTGATCATTATTTATTTCTTTATTAGAGTTGTTGATTTGTAAGCTTTTTAGCCGTGTTAAAAACAAAACTTAGTATGGTCTTTTGATATGTTGATAAACACGTTTAAGACAGATCAATCTCTCTAAGATAAGTGACCTCGATACTAAGGTTAGAGATAAAAATATTCACACAGAAGAGGAAGTTTTATTTCTGGTTTAACAACGTCCTCCCTTACGACATGCTATGACACAAATACGTGTGCTTATACGACACTCCTGTGTATTCTTTTACTTTTAGGTCATAAATGTAAGAGTTCATATTATCAGTGTCGGCTTCTCTCATTGGCTGGGTCAAATCATGTGCTGTAATGTAACGTAAACGCTGGTGTCAAAGTTTCTGATTGGATACTTCCACCAATGCGGGCAGTAGCTGTTATCGGAACGTCCGTGTTTTTCTGATTGCCTGGTTACACCCACGCGTGTGTACACCGTTACCAGAGTGTTGTTTTCTCTAACTGGCTACTTTGATTTACAATCTTCCCGCTTCAAGAGAATATTTTTCTTCTTCCTCAAATAAATATCCATTAAACATCATTTTAACAGTTCCTTCCAAGTATCCGTGCTGCCTTCATGGTTTGGCGAACATCTATATTCATATTTAGAAGACATCGTATTTTATTTCACAGTCTTAAAACAGAAAATAGGGATTTTTCGTATAAAATGATACTTCGTAGTTTTTAAACTGCTGTCAGTCTCCTGTTTCAGCCAAACATTTAGTACTCTCTCTCTCTCTCTCTCTCTCTCTCTCTCTCTCTCTCTCTCTCTCTCTCTCTCTCTCTCTCTCTCTCTCTCTCTCTCTCTCTCTCTCTCTCTCTCTCTCTCTCGTTATCATCATTATTATCATAATGTGAGAGTACTACCTGTCCTAAAGCATTCTTTCAAAAATCCCTTCCTTCAAATCGTTCTACCCAGTTGATACTACAGTTTAAAAGTTATATATTCCTAAGATGGTGCGCTATTAAAGAGTGCTATTAAATCAATTTTCTAGGCCTGTTCTGGAAATCAGCACCAGACCGTATAATTTATTCAGTTTGATAAACGCTCTGTGTGTCATCTTTTAAAAGGACTTGATAAAAATAAACAGCGTCAGTTTTAACATCGACTAGCACTTACGTTCAAGTACAGGAAATGTATGAGGAAGATTTCCAGTTTCTGGAGTAACTGACAGAAATAGTGTGTGTGTGTGTGTGTGTGTGTGTGTGTGTGTGTGTGTGTGTGTGTGTGTGTGTGTGTGTGTGTGTGTGTGTGTGTGTGTGGATAGATAGATACGCAAATGTACGTATGTGTGTTTATGCATTTGCATTAATATATAATACGTGCGTATTAGTAAATGTATGTATATATGTACATAAGTATGTGTCCGTGTGTTTGTATGTATGTATTATTTCTTCAGTTGAGTTACGTCATATATAAGTAACTAAATGACGTTCTCTGCTTTCATTCTCGTTGTTGTCAATTTCAGATTTAAGCACGTCGTCCTCCACGTCTGTCTGATACGAGTCTGTCTCATCTTCGCTGGGACGTTCATCTTGTTCTGGGTACATCACTGGACTCTCTGTGTCTGTGTGAGTTACACAGCCCTCAACTGTCTCAACAGTCAAATTACTGTTACGTTCATCAGAATTCTGTTTTTTTGCGTTTATAGTATCTACAGCAGAAAGCTAAATAATTATACAAAGTATATGTTCACACACACACACACACACACACACACACACACACACACACACATATTTAGATAATGACGTATGCTCTTTAACACACACACAAACACATACAATGTGTTTATACATTAAAGAACAGACCGCCATTGTCTCATAATATAAACTGTACCACTCTGTAGTATGTATGTATCTATGTATGTACATACGTGTATATATGCATATATGTGTATATATGTGTATACGCACACATAAAATTATATGCATCTCTTGTTATATATCTATCTGTACATATAAAAGCACACACATATTTCATTTATTCCGGAAGTTAATGAATGAAACTTGTTCACTGTCATTGTTAACGCTTACAACGTTTTAGAAAGTTCGAGTTTTATTTTACAAAGAGGAAGATAAAACACGAGCGCAAACTGGAAAGTGAAAAAAAGTTTCTAACTGGACAAGTCTGGAAGCAGGAGAATGTTATCTGGATTAATATCAGTGATAGCTGTCACCTTGCTCTGTTGTATTCAGGTAAAATGTTTTCATCTCTTTCATCTTTTTATTATTTGTTGTAAAATCACATTCATGACTTGTTTTTTGTATGACAATCGCCTTGACATGTGTGCCAGTATGTTAATTAACTTAAAATGTTGATAGATTTAAACGGTTTCGTTTTCTTCTAAGAAAGTAACTTTTATATGGCCTCCTCCATCTACCCACAAAAACCTTCCTCATTCTCAGTATTTCAATATTAATCTGATTATGTTAAAGATTTGTGAATTTTTTTTATATCTAATATTATAATAATAATAAAACAGAGTAAAAAACAAAACAACAAACCCAAAACCCAATTAAAAAAATATATATATATTTAAAGAAATAATAATAATAATAATAAATTATGAATCATAATTTAAAAAAAAGATACCATACAAATCACAATAAATAATTAACAAATAAAAATGAATTAACTAATAAATAAACAATAAACAATAAATAATAAAATAATGTACAAAATAGCAGTAAAGAAATAAATAATTACACAAATAATCAAACAAAGAATTAAACAAACAAATAAACAAACAAATAAACAAGTATCATCACCACAGTTAAACCTGTTTTTTATTTCTTCAGCTGTTCTGATATATTCAAGTACACATAGCTATCTGGAAACACTATTTTATCCCTTAGTCAATCTATTTTTTTTCATTTATTTTAACCATTATGTTAAATATTGTTTTTATTCTAAGAGTAACGTAACTCGTCATATTTCTCACTAACTTAATGTAAAACAGGAATTTTCTAATTTGTTTGGTTTGTAATCTGTCTGCGGTGCAATTCAGTCTTTGCTGTTATATATATACAAACATATATATGTACATATACAGCTTGTTCGTGCTTTCATTTTTTCATTCAGCTTCGGTAGATATAACAAAATAGTTATTAAAATAGTAAAGTTTATGACAATTACTAAATACGCTTCCCCCACACTAATTACTAAAAGATCAATTTGAAACATAAAACAACAACTTATTGACGATCAGCTGTGTTGATTCATGTCGAGTCGAGAGGTGGGACATGAACATCCTTTTTAACGAGGTTTTCCTGAAGTATTTGAGAGGGGAAACATTCTCTTCTCTTCACTCAAATTTTTAAAAGTGCTGCAATCCGAGCCTCACCGGAATAAACTTCGGTCACATTTTAAACGACACAGTTTCTTCCTTTTTCACTACAAACGCCACTGTACTTGTGACGGAAGAATGTTTTTATCGGTCTCATTGTCTCACTGTCTGCTAATTCAGCAAAAGGCTGAGTGGATCGCGGGATTAATCATCACCTCCGGAGTTGTTGGCGTTACGGGCTTTTTTTTTTTTTTGTTAGTGAAGATTGTGGAACCATTCCAGAGGAACGGTCACTATCGACTGAACGCTCTGTATTTGCTGTTCTGGTTGTACTAACACTTATGTGATTGTTGTGACAAATTACAATCATTCTTTCCATGTATATTATTTTTTTTACTGCTATATTGAATATTCGTCGCTAGCATTTATACAGTTTCAAAAGTGTCTTGTTGTGTTCTAGAGTACAAAAAGGTGCTGAGGTACATACATACATACATACATACATACATACATACATACATATACATTCAGGGCTGTCAAAATTTCCGTAATTTTGCAAAACTTTCCACAAAACACGACACCTTGCAAATAAAAATAATTAATAATACTTTCATCGTTAATTCTTTTCGTTTTTTTATAGAAAGATCATTATTACAAATGTGATTGCTTAACGAAGGCCACGGAACTAGATTTCATCATAAAACAAGCAAAAAGATACATGGCACAACTATGATTCCTTCAAAATCGATTAAATTCTGAGTAACTATTTACGTATAGAGAAAAACGAACACAGTGACATTCACGTTTAGCTTATTGATAACTAAAACACGTTTAAAGGCAATGTACATGCTACAAACAAATCAGAGGCATACTGAGGCATAAACAGAACAAGAGAACACTGACCATCCAAGCCATCAGTACTATTAATACAGAAATATTTACACACCTTAATATTTTTTCTTTCTTAATTCTCCTTATGCAAGTAGTTTTTATAAACATTTTCACCACTTTCAAGAAAAATATTTTACTGATTACAGTTTTTTAGCATAGCAAGTTTCCAAAAATTAATTTGTATTAAAATCATCATCATCATCATCACTGTTATTATTATGTTATTGAATACAGCTACAAATTGATATATAATTAAAATTATACTACTTTTATTAGCTTTTCAAATCTAAAATACTACAAATGAATAACATTATTATTAAAGCACACGACTCGTTACGATCCGATATTCTGGACACTCTTTTATGTGCTGCAATCGTAACGAGAACCCATTCTTTTCCTTACCCAAAACTCTTTTCTGCGACGGACACGCCCGCTGACCTGTCAGAAAGCGTGCCCGTCTAAAACGTGTTTCACAACAGCTTGTTCTGATTAGCACATTATTTTTTTTTCACTTAACTATTAAAGCACTGGCAATATTAATCACAACTGAATCTTGCAATGATATCAAGTTACAGGAACATGTTTAAACGTCTATTACGTATAATGGTACTGAAAAGAAAATGTAATTATTTTTATTGTTTCAGATTTCACTGTGTTCTTTAGGTGCAGAGTGTAAAACAACAGACAACTGTGCCGTAGATAACAGTTTCTGTAATAACAGTGTGTGTCAGTGTAATAATGACTACTATCAACAAAACACAGCATGTTTACCTAGTAAGTTGTCATAATATAGACAAGATGGTGCCTTGCGTCTGCTTTTTTTCTTTCTCTTTACATTCGCAATAATCGATCAAACATTTGTTTTCTGTCTGTTTTTCTTCAAAACGTACTATCAAGCTAACAAAGTAGTACCAGGTGTGACATAAGATGAGTTGAAATTCAAAACATTTACCATGCTGACAGAAGGAGATCATGTGAACAACTAACTGAACAGTGTTACTGTTGAGATTAGAGGTTGATAATAAAAACAGTTCTTACGAATTTGTATTTAGATTAAATTAACCGAAATAAACATGTTAACTGACTGAACATAATTAAATGTAACGATTACAATTTTACAACTACACATGTAGGGATCGGAGACACGAAGAAGCAGATTGCATGTAATCGTAAACAAACACAAGAATAAATCTTTTGTTAAGTCACTTTATCTTTTATTGCATCAGTCTGCATAAAATATTTACTTGAAGCCCCCCTTTTAAAATTAGAATTACATGAGACAACTCAAGTGAAGTCATTACACAGATTTGTCATTTTAGCAATTGCTTAGAATTATTACCTTTTTTTTTATTATTAATTGGTCCATTTCTCTAAACAGAGTAAACACTTAACCACAACATACACTGGCTCTAGATACAATTATTTACAGTGAAACTAACAATGTTACTTAGGAAACTCATACTTTACAGAAACATTGCTTTTATACAGTATTGAAATAATTTAGAATGGTCTAGTATTACATTTAATAGAAATACTGAAACAAACATATTTTTTGGTTTAAAAGTATATTGTTTAATAATTTCATAAATATGTTATTTGATTGAAATATTTCTGTTACAGAAATTGGTTACAATATGACTTGCAGGAAACACGATGTGTGCTTGGACTCTCACGCAGTTTGTAGAAGGAAAAGTAAATGTTATTGCATAAAAAAATACTTTTGGAGTTCATCGTCCAGTGTTTGTAAACCAAGTAAGTAATAATAATCATTAAACAATTATAGGAAATATTAATTTCAAACAGAAAATTAACAATTTTAGCTGATTCTTGAGAATAGGCTAAAACCATAATAAAATCTGAAAGGCAAGTTATGCATTTAAGAATGCTAGATTTTTTATAAGCTGATCTTAACATCTTGGACTATTATTGTAACTAAAAAACATATTAAAGGTGATGTGATCAACAAGGCAAAAGACAATGTGAAAAGAATGTGAACCCTTAAGTAAATGAAGATTTAGAATTCTTATGGCATTGCCTTTCCACATCAGATTTCTGGTTGCTGAGATACGGGGCAGTAAAGACTGGTTACCCAAAATATCAAATTTCAAGGGGCAGAATTTCGAAAAGTACTGGTCATCTGAACATTAAATCTGATGTTCATGTGTTTAGATAAACCCAAACTGGAATATCTATTTTTAATGAATATGACATGAACTGATCTTTTCACAGTTTCTAGTGATATTAAAATTGTATTCTGTTCTTTTTTCTTCTTTAAAAAAAAAAAATGTAAATCTAGGTGTTTAAAATTTTACAAGGTGAACTTATTTAGAATAGCATTTACTATTTGTTAGAAGGAAAATTTACATTAAGCTGAAAATATATACGGGTTGCTAAAAACTTAGAGATACTGAAGTTTTTGACAAATAATGTTAATAGTAACTGTATAATAATAAATTAATTCTAAAATAAAACAGGGTATAACAAGATGTGTTGAAACCAAAGTCTTTTCAACACTTTACTTCATTAATAAATGCCAACACAAATAATGTATGAAAAAATTAAAATCTGAGAATCATATAATCAATGTTTATGTAACTTCTGATACATATTAGTTTTTTGCATATACTATTTTAGAGATATTTAAATAAAGCACGGAAAATATTACATATTAAAGTTTTCTATTTATTTTTCTTATTTATTTATATATACATTTTTTTATTTTGGTTTTGGTTTTGTTCGCCAGTGACTGATCTGAAAGTAAAGGACATCCGTTTTACAAATACAAATCGTGAAAACACCACAGTGACATGGCAGCAGGATGGTGAGCTTTCTGTAATATCCAGATATAAAATATCATGGACACCAGGCAATGGCACAGAGACTGAATCGAATACCTCAAGAGAATCACTGATAACCAAGCTGAAAGCTGGAACAGAGTACACGGTGACTGTAACAACAGTTGTTAATGACAACACAAAAACGAAGAGAATTAACGAAACAGCAACAGTTACAACCAGTGAGTGGTGTTTGTTCTTTTGTTCGTCTAAATGCTAAACTGACGCTAATATATACAGAAAACTTCCATATATGAATTTATATACGATTTCAAAGTAAAAATTAAAGAATTCTGCTTAATGCTTGTTAGAAATACATTCAACTAATTTTAAATTACATAAATAACAGTGTTTAATAATAAACAACATTTGTTGTTGCTAGTTCAAGCTTTGAAAGGAACATGTACAAATACAGCACAATGTGGAAGACAGTATTTTGCTGAATGTTTTGCTGGAAGATTTTGTCGATGTATTTCTGGACGATACAGAAATATTGACGGAGAATGTCATTTAGGTATGTGACATAAACACAGTATCTGTTTTCATTTCAATATAGCGCATTGTATTTAGAAGTGACATACTGGAACTTTAAGTAGATGACTGAGGCAAATAAAACACATTTTGTGTTGTAATATATAGACTGAGTTGAAAATAACATTTCCAGTCTTTTTAAAGAAATTATCTTGCAGCCAGAAATATAAAATGAACGGAAAGTATCTCATGTACGAAATAAAAAACTGTAAAAAAATTGAGTAGTAATTGTCAACAATTTTTTGTTGTTCTTCTTGGTGTTTCAATAATGACTCAATGCCCAGTGATTATAGATGATTATATTTGTGTTTCAGTTGAAGAGTTACGAGTGAGTTCTTTTAGTCACAGCCAAGATTCACCATGGAGTGAGAAATTTTCATGGACGTCATCAACAAAACTCTCTAAAGCACCTGACATGTCCATCAGTTACCAGGTTACAGTGAACCCTGGACATTTCTCAAACAACACATCTGGAAATTCAGTGATTCTGCAGAATCTGAAAGCTGGAAAAAAATATTCTGCTCAGTTTATCACAATGTTTCAACAAGATGAGAAAACTGAAATTGTTAATAATGAAATTGTTGAATTTACAACACAAAGTAATAATCTGTTATCATGTATTTGTTTTCCGTTATTTTTGGGGTACGAAACATAACAAAAGTATTTCACTAATGTACTGAAACTAAGGGAAAACACACCCACAGACCCGCACACACACACACCGATATTATTCTGCTCATTTTATCACAATTTTTGAAGAAGACGAAAAAAAAAAAACTGAAATTGTCAACAATGACACAAATGAATATATTTCATATATTTGTGTTCTGGTTATCTTGGGAATGAAAAGCACGTGACAGTAATTCGTTTAAAATTCTGAAGATGAGGAAAATAATTTGTTCTTGATTGGAAAAACATAAACA
>CM022665.1:46932143-47031901 GCA_012295275.1 Chrysomallon squamiferum
GGTTGAACTTAGAAAACTTGTGACAGTTGTTAATAGTTTACAGTATACATTGGGTCGGCAAAAATCGATTATTGACCACATTTTCAAGTTACTATCTCTAGTAGTTTTTACGTACGTCCAAAATCAAAATTAGGTATTCAAAATCGCAATTATTCGGGACTTATTCGCATGACGTCATTGACTGCACTGCATCTTTCAGTCAAGTGTCATCTGGGAATTTCGTCTGGCTGGTGTGTAAATAGACAAAAAGCAGTGGGACTTTTAGCCGTGTTAGTCTTGGTTTACATCAAATTCCATTGAAAATGGTTTACTCGAATTCGGATATGAACTTAACAGTGATATGTTTGTCTGAGAAAGTTTGGCATAATTCAATAATCTTAGAAGAAATTTCTAGAAAGAAATAGGATAAAACATCAGTAAAAGGAGTGATAAAGCAAGAAAACAAAGACTTTCCAGGAAAAAAAATGAAATAGGATAAAATGGAGGAAACTATCTGCTTCCAGAAGAACATCAAGACAAAAAGGACAAAAACTGATAAAAATGAAAAATACAAATTCCGACTGAATAAAAAAGGGCTGAATAGACTGTGCTATTTTAATGACTGTTTTGCAGTATTTGCCGAAGCTGAATGAGAAAATGAATGCACGAACGCAGGCGTGTCAGAAATTAAAAAATACAATGTTAGTGAGTCATCTAAGATTTTAATGCCTCCACATTTTCTGACATCACTTTTTGAAATGGTAGAACTGAAATTACTGACTGAGGGAAACAAACAGACACGCACGCACACACACACACACACACACAAACACATAAATACATTAGTCTATAATTATTATTACTGTTACACCTGTTTCGTAAGAACGCTATATTTGAAAGCCATTGTTATGTTTGGAAATCAGCGGTAGTTTGCAATTGTTTGTATGGTGATTTGAATCGAATCAAGTTCTAAGGATCATATATCAGTTATATTAAGTATGCGAAAAGGTCACTTCAAAATAATATTAACCTAAAATGCAATAAGATAAATCACAACTACAGTAGGTCATAGTTAAACTACTCCAGCAGACAATTTTGCGCCCTCCGGAAGACCAGCTACTCGGACTGTTCCCCTCAAAATATAGCCCACTTCCATCTTTAAAACATCTTTTGTGGAAAAAAAAAAAAAAATCACAATTAAACTGCTCAATTTATTTTAGACAACAAGTGTATTTACTACAAAATGCCAACCGTATTAGTATTAAAGAGAAAATATCCCGTTATACCAGGATGTTGTGTTTCTTTATTTCAGTTTTCTGTCTTCTTCTAGTAACAGAAATAAAAAATGTACAGAAAGATAACAATTATCTACTTGAACAAAATCAATATTCAGGAAGCATCGGTTTTGAAGCTACGTTTCTCATCGAATAATTGTGATACAGTCATTAGATTTTGCATCTTTTACTTTTGTATATCTGACGAGAGTGTGTGTTTGTTCATTTGTTATGATATATAAATTTCAATTTGGCACCGCCAAATAATTCTGTCAGCAGCTAACCTGCACAAATTAGAAAAGTTATGTTTTCTGCTGGGGTGTTTAAAAAATATATATATGTTTTAAACTCTTCACAGTTGAACATTAAGTTAACAGAAAGACCGACTATGACAACAGTTTACATTATTCATTATAAATTGAAAAGTTCTGAAATAATTGACAAAAATTAAGTTAGTAAATAATGAATGTTCATACTGACTGAAATAATTGGAAATAAATAATCGATTTAACTGTGATTATTATTATTATTATTATTATAATCATCATCATCATCATCATTTTATTTATGTCCGTTTTTTATTTATTTATTTATTTATATTTTTATTATTTGTTTCTTTGCTTTTATTTTTTAATTATTCATTTATTATATATTTAAATTTTATTACATTATTTATTTTTTAATTATCTATTATCATTTATTTATTTATCAAGATTTTTTTTTTTTCAGTTTTTTAACATTAGATAAATATAATAAAATATGTATGTTCGCCATTATCTCACCTGACAGTTTCTTTTGTCGTTCTTTCACACGATTCCTATCACAAGAAGACTGTCAGTTTTATTTTATATAGAGATTAGGAAGATGATTTGTATGCACATTAACCTGTATTAGGTTCAGTGTTGACACACTTCCTTAATATCGTCTACACGTAATTTTTGTTATAGTAACTAGATATGTTAACGAATCAGAGAGTTTTGTATTTAATTACTTTATTTATTTATTTATTATTACTACTACTACTATTAGTAGTAGTAGTAGTTGTTGTTGTTGTTGTTGTTGTCGTAGTAGTAGTGATAGAATAGCAATTAGATAAATTAATTATTCATTGTTTCTCTGGTAGTAGTTACCTTAATTATTCAGTTTTTAATAAGGTAAGGTGTTGATTTTATCGATTTATTACATTATTATTTATTATTATTATTATCTTTTTTCTTTTTCCGTTTTTTTTTTTTTTTTTTTTGAGAATCTTGAATTAACTTTTGATGCCGTGATATATTAATAGTTGTTTTTATTTCGTTCTTAAACAAATGTATGTGTGTCTGTGAGTCGGCCTCGGGTTTCTGAATTTTTCTGTCATTATCTCCAATTCCTTTTTCCGATTATTTTTCACGTTGTGAAACTGCACATAATCTGTGTGCGTGTGTGTGTGTTTGTGATTCAAGATTATTTGAAGAAATAATGACCTTAATACGATATTTTTCCAGGCGATGTTTTTAAAAGTACCCGTCCTTTCTTGTTTTATACAAATAAATACACATATACTTGCGCGCACTCTGACAACAATTAAAACATTATTTGTGAAGTTTTAATTACAAAAATTAAGGGACTTAAATAAGGATTTGTAATAAAACCAGCTGACATGAAATATCAAATCATACTGTCTTTACTTTTAATAGTACACCCAGAAGCTATATTTACCAACTATTTTAATTGTACTCCTGATCAACAATATTCACGATAAACAAACAAAAGTTAATTATTTCATTTGTATCTAAACTGCATGACATCAACAACGTTTTTGACCACGTTTAGACAGCTTGGCAAAGTTCTTCGTTTATATTCAAACTGATCATCATTTATAAAGTATTTTAACCACATAAGTCAAGAACGTAACAATAAATTAACATTCAGTATGACAGTTACATTGCCCTGAGACGAGAGAAATATTTTTCATAATCTCATGTTTCAAACTTTGTACCCTACCCTCTCCGACGTTTCTTTAAATCTCTCTAGATTATTATCACAGTTACTTTACTACAGTAATGTGAGAGTACTATCTGTCCTAAAACATCCCTTTAAATCCCTACCGTTAAATCCTTCTAGCTACTACATGATACTACAGTTTGAGGGTACTACCAATCCTATAACATTTCTTCAGATCTCTCCCTTCAAATCGCTCTAGATTGTTGTTATCATTATTAGATTGTTATTACCATAATCTAAGAGTTCTACCGATCCTGAAACATCCCTCCCAAGATGATGCACAAACTAAATCTACTACCAAACCTTCTGAATACTCGGGCTGCTATTAAATACATTTTCTAGGCCTGTTTTGAAAATCGGCTCCAGGCCTAATAATTTATTCAGTTTGAAAACGCGCTGTGTGTCATCTTTTAAAACCACTTGATAAAAACAAACAGCGTCAGTATTCAAGACTAACACAAGTACAAGCACAGGAAATGTATGAGGAAGATTTCCAGTTTAAACAACAATGAACCAGTTTCTGGAGTAACAATGAATGGAAAAGAGCTCGATATAGCGCATGTGTGTGTGTTTGTGTGTGTGTGTGTATGTGTGTGATTGTGTGTGCATGCTTGTTTGTGGATAAATATATATGCTGATGTATAATGTGTATTTGTAAATGTATGTCTGTGTACATAAGTATGTATCCGTGTGTTTGTATGCGTGTATTTTATTTCTTCAGGTGAGTCACATCATATATAAGTAACTAAATGACGTTCTCTGCTTTCATTCTCGTTGTTGTCAATTTCAGATTTGACCACGTCTTCCTCCACGTCTGTCTGATACGGAGTCTGTCTCTTAATTGGGACACTCATCTTGTTCTGGGTACATCACTGGACTCTCTGTGTCCGTGTGAGTTACGCAGCCCTCAACTGTGCCCTCAAACTACTGTTACGTTCATTAGAATTCTGGGTTTCTTGTTTGCAATACCTGTAGCAGAAAACTAAATAATTATGCAGTGCATATGTTCTTCATACGCACACACACACACACACAAACACATTTGTCTAACTATCTATTTGTGTTTATGTATTAAAGAACAGACGGCCTTTATCTCATAATATAAATTGTACCACTCTATAGTATGTATGTAGCTATGTATGTGTATGTGCATGTATGTATATGTATATATATATATGTATATATGTATGTATGTATGTGTGTGTGTGTGTGTGTGTGTCTGTGCAGACACACACAAATACACATATACATAAACAATTACATGCAATTCTTGTTATGTATCTGTACTTATACAAGCACATATATTTCGTTTATGCCGGAAGTTAATGAATGAAACTTGTTCACTGTCATTGTTAACGCTTAAAACGTTTTAGAAAGTTCGAGTTTTATTTTACAAAGAGGAAGATAAAACACGAGCGCAAACTGGAAAGTGAAAAAAGTTTCACACTGGACAAGTCTGGAAGCAGGAGAATGTTATCTGGTTTAATATCAGTGATAGCTGTCACCTTGCTCTGTTGTATTCAGGTAAAATGTTTTCATCTCTTTCATCTTTTTATTATTTGTTGTAAAATCTCATTAATGATTTCTTTTATTTATTACAGTCGTCTTGGTTTGTTTTGAAAGGTGATAGATAATGTGTGCCAGTAAGTTAATGAACTTAAAACGTTGGTAGATTTAAATTGTTTCGTTTTTTAAATGAAAATAATTTTAATATGGCCTGCTCCATCTACCCACAAAAACCTTTCTCCTTGTTTGTTCAACACATTTCAGTATTTCAATATTTATCTGATTATGTTAAAGATCTGTGAACTTTTTATATAATAATAATAATAATAATAATAATAATAATAATAATAATAATAATAACAATAACAATAAAACAGAGTAAAAAATAAAACCAAAACAAACCCAAAACCCTATTAAAAATATATATATATGTATTAGAAAATATTAAAAAAACCCATAAAAATTATGAAAAGTAGAAAAAGAGATACCATACAAATCCCAATAAATAAATAACAAATAAAAATGCATCAACTAATAAATAAACAATAAATAATAAAATAATATATAAAATAGCAGTAAATAAATCAATAAATAATTATACAAATAATCAAACAAACAAACAGTCATCATCACCACAGTTAAACCTGTTTTTTATTTCTTCAGCTGTTCTGATATATTCAAGTACACATAGCTATCTGGAAACACTATTTTATCCCTTAGTCAATCTATTTTTTTCATTTATTTTAATCATTATATTAAATATTGTTTTTATTCTAAGAGTAACGTAACTTGTCATATTTCTCACTAACTTAATGTAAAACAGGAATTTTTTCTAATTTCAATCTTCGCTGTTATATATATACAAACATATACATATATATATATATGCACATATACAGCTTGTTCGTGCTTTCATTTTTTCATTCAGCTTCGGTAAATATAACAAAATAGTTATTAAAATAGTAAAGTTTATGACAATTACTAAATACACTTCCCCCACACTAATTACTAAAAGATCAATTTGAAACATAAAATAACAACTTATTGACGATCAACTGTGTTGATTCATGTCGAGTCGAGAGGTGGGACATGAACATCCTTTTTAACGATGTTTTCCTGAAGTATTTGAGAGGGGAAACATTCTCTTCTCTTCACTCAAATTTTTAAAAGTGCTGAAATCCGAGCCTCACCGGAATAAACTTCGGTCACATTTTAAACGACACAGTTTCTTCCTTTTTCACTACAAACGCCACTGTACTTGTGACGGAAGAATGTTTTTATGCGTCTCATTGTCTCATTGTCTGCCGAATCAGCAAAAGGCTGAGTGGATCGCGGGATTAATCATCTGTAAGAGTTCAGGCTGGACTTGTGTAACTAGTCATATACATATATTTGCTGTTCTGATTGTACTAACCCTTATGTGATTGTTGTGACAAATTACAATCATTCTATCCATCTATATTATTTTGTTTTGAATATTTGGCGCTAGTGTCTTCTGTTTGTTGTGTTCTAGAGTACAAAAAGGTGCTGCGGTACATACATACATACATACATATACATTAAGGGCTGTCAAAATTTTCGTTATTTTCCAAAACTGTCCACAGAACACGATACCTTGTAAATAAAAATAATTAATAATACTTTAATTGTTAAATGTTTTTTCTATAGAAAGAACATTATTACAAATGTGATTGCGTAACGAAGGCCATGGAACTGGATTTCATCATAAAACAAGCAAAAAGATACATGGCACAACTATGATTCCTTCAACTTCGATTAAATTCTGAGTAACTATTTACGTATAGAGAAAAACGAACACATTGCTTGTCTTCTTACCATGTCATCCGTCACAACCGATCAGAGTTAAGTATTTAGATATGATGGTCCTGAACATCAACAAAATGGTCCCAGACATCTAGCTCTTAAATTTTAAATAAATAAAAGGACGTAAGACTTTTCCTTAGTAATAAGATATCCATTTACAAAATGTTTTTAAAAAAACGACTGAATTATTGTTCTAACCCCCCCACAAAACAAAACTATAACAAAACACTGACCATCGATCACTGCTATTAATGAGAAATATTTACACACCTGAATATTGATTATTATTAAAGCACTGGAATTTCTGGCTATATTAATCACATCTATATTAATTGCTATGTTATTAAGTTACTAGAACATTTTTTAAACGTCTACTATGTATAATGTTACTGAAGACAATATATAATTATTATTTTTTAATTGTTTCAGATTTCAGTGTGTTCTTTAGGTGCAGAGTGTGAAACAACAGACAACTGTACCGTAGATAACAGTTTCTGTAATAACAGTGTGTGTCAGTGTAGTGATGGCTACTATCAACAAAACACAACATGTTTACCTAGTAAGTTGTCATAATATAGAAAAGAAGGTGTGCATGCATCTGCTTTTTTTCGTTCTCTTTACATTCGTTTATAATCGATCAAACATTTGTTTTCTGTCTGTTTTTCTTCAAAACGTATCATCAAGATAACAAAATAGTACCAGGTGTGACATAAGATGAGTTGAAATTCAAAACATTTACCATGCTGACAGAAGGAGATCATGTGAACAACTAACTGAACAGTGTTACTGTTGAGATTAGAGGTTGATAATAAAAACAGTTCTTACGAACTTGTATTTAGATTAAATTAACTGAGATAAACATGTTAACTGACTGAACATAATTAAATGTAACGATTATAATTTTACAACTACGCATGTAGGGGCCCGAGACATGAAGAAGCAGACTGCATGTAATCGTAAACAAACACAAGAATAAATCTTTTGTTAAGTCACTTTACCTTTTATTGCATCAGTCTGCACAAAATATTTAATTGAAGCCTCCCCCTTTTGAAACTAGAATTACATGCGACAAGTCAAGTGAAATCGATTGCACATAGCTTATTCATTCTAGCAATTGCTTAGAATTATTACTTTTTTATTATTAATTGGTGCATGTATCGCAACAGAATAAACAATTAACCACAACATACAGTGGTTGTAGATAAAATGATTTACAGTGAAACTAGCAATGTTACTTAGGAAACTTATACTTTACAGAAACATTGCTTTTATACGGTATTGAAATAATTTTGAACGGTCTAGTATTACATTTAATAGAAATACTGAAACAAACATATTTTTTGGTTTAAAAGTATATTGTTTAATAATTTCATAAATATGTTATTTGTTTGAAATTTTTCTGTTACAGAAATTGGTTACAATATGACTTGCAGGAAACACGATGTGTGCTTGGACTCTCATGCTGTTTGTCTAATGGAAAATAAATGTTTCTGCAGAAAAAGATACTTTTGGAGTTCATCGTCTAATGTTTGTAAACCAAGTAAGTAATAAGATTCAGTTTTAAACTGAAGATACCATTTAATCATTAAACAGTTATTGGAAATATGAATTTTAAGCAGAAAATTAACAATTTTCGCTGATTCTCGAGAATAGACTAAAACAAAAATAAAATCTAAAAGGCAAGTTATGCATTTAAGAATGATTAAAATGCATAGAATGAATTACTGCCAGATTTGTAAAGAAATTACATCTCCAGATTTTTTACAAGCTAATGTTAACATCTTGGACTATTACTGTAACTAAAAGCCATTTTAAAGCTGATGTGATCAACGAGGCTAAAGACAATATGAAAAGATTGTGAATCCTTAAGTAAGTGAAGATTTAGAATTCTTATGGAATTGCCTTTCCATCAACAGCATTATGAAGATCAGATCCCTGTTGATGAAATCCGGGGCAGTAAAGACTGGTTACCAAAAATATCAAATTTCAAGAGGCATATTTCGAAAAGTATTTGTTAATTGAAGATTAAATTTGATGTTCATGTGTTTAGACAAACCCAAACTTGAATATGTTTTTATCAATTGACTTGCAACTATACATTTCATTGAATGTTACCTGAACTGATGTTTACACAAACAGTTTTTTTTTTTTTTTAAATTATTATTGTAAATCTAAGTGTTTAAAATTTTACAAGGTAAACAAGGTAAGTATAGCATTTAGTATTTGTTAGAAGTAAAAGTTTCATTAAGCTGAAAATATATTCGGGTTGCTACAAACAGTAAAAACTTAGAGATACTAAAATTTTTGAGAAATAATGTTAATAGTAACTGTATAATAATAAATGAATTCTAAAATAAAACAGGGTATAACAAGATGTGTTGAAACCAAAGTCTTTTCAACACTTTACTCCATTAATATATGTCAACACAAATCTGAGACTCATATAATCAATGTATATGTAACTTACTGATACATACTAGTTTTTTGCATATACTATTTTAGGGATATTTAAATAAAGCACATATTACATATTAAAGTTTTCTATTTATTTTTCTTATTTATTTATATATAATTATTTATTTTGTGTTTGGTTTTGTTCGCCAGTGACTGATCTGAAAGTAAAGGGCATCAGTTTTACAAACACAAATCGTGAAAACACCACAGTCACATGGCAGCAGGATGGTGAGTTTTCTGTAATATCCAGATATAGAATATCATGGACACCAGGCAATGGCACAGAGACTGAATCGAATACCTCAAGAGAATCACTGATAACCAAGTTGAAAGCTGGAACAGAGTACACAGTGACTGTAACAACAGTTATTAATGACAACACAAAAACGAAGAGAATTAACGAAACAGCAACAGTTACAACCAGTGAGTGGTGTTTGTTCTTTTGTTCATCTAAATGTTAAAATGACGCTAATATATGCAGAAAACTTCCATATATGAAATGTCTAGATAATGATACATGAATATATAAACAATTTTAAAGTAAAAGTTGAAGAATTCTGCTTAATGCTTGTTAGAAATATTGACATTAACTACATGTTGAAATACATTCAACTAATTTTAAAATACATAAATAACAGTGTTTAATAATAAACAACATTTGTTGTCGCCAGTTCAAGCTCTGAAAGGAACCTGTACAAATACAACACAGTGTGGAGAACAGTATTTTGCTGAATGTTTTGATGGAAGATTTTGTAGATGCATTTCGGGACGATACAGAAATATTGATGGAGAATGTGATTTAGGTTGGTGACATAAAAACGGTATAATATTTCTTTTCAATATGGTGCAGATAACGAAAAGGAAAACTGAAAGTCGTCTAAAAATATTTCCCGTTTTTATAAAGAATCTTTTAGAAAACACAAACAAAACAACATTAGATGAATAATTATTTTAGTTAGCATTTAAAACATAAAACAGACATGATATATTAATGTATCTTGTTTATAGTTATATTGCAGCCATGGTTCATTAACATGGAAAATGATTAGAATGGATTTTAATTTTCAGTGGAAGAGTTACGAGTGAGTTATTTTAATCACAGCCAAGATTCACCATGGAGTGAGAAATTCACATGGACGTCATCAAGGAACCTGTCTAAAGCACCTGATATGTCCATCATTTACCAGGTTACAGTGAATCCTGGACATTTCTCAGCGAACACATCTGGAAATTCATTGACAGTACAGAATCTGACAGCTGGAAAAAAATATTCTGCTCAATTTATCATAATGTTTCTACAAGACGAGAAAACTGAAATGGTCAGCAATGAAACAATTCAATTTACAACACAAAGTAATAATTTATCATGTATTTGATCTCCGTTATTTTTGGGGTATGAAAAATAAGAAAAGTATTTCACTAATATACAGAAAGAAAGGGAAAACACACCCATACAACTACACCCACACATCGATATATATATATATATATATATATATCTTCTCTGATACTCCAGTCAAAGTTTAGCTTCATGAATTACTTTTATTACTTCTCATGTTCCAAAACAAGCAGTTATCAAACTAATGACTTTGTAAGTATATATGTACATACTTAAAGAATCGCATGAGACAACTCAAATGAAATCGGTTACACATAGATTTGTCATTCTAGCAATTGCTTAGAATTATTACTTTTGTATTATTATTAATTGGTGCATGTATCTAAACAGAATAAACAATTAGCCACAACATACAGTGGCTATAGATAAAATTATTTAGTGAAACTAGCAATGTTACTTAGGAAACTCATACTTTACAGAAACATTGCTTTTATACGGTATTGAAATAATTCAGAATGGACTAGCATTATATTTAACAGAAATATTGAAACAAACCTATTTTCTTGTTAATAAGTATATTGTATAATAATTTCATAAATATGTTATTTGTTTGAAATATTTCTGTTACAGAAATTGGTTACAATATGACTTGCAGGAAACGTGATGTGTGCTTGAACTCTCATGCTGTTTGTGTAAATGAAAGTAAATGTTTTTGCAGAAATAGATACTTTTGGAGTTCGTCGTCCAGTATTTGTAAACCAAGTAAGTAATAAGATTCAGTTTTAAACTGAAGATACCATTTAATCATTAAAAAATTATAGGAAATATTAATTTTAAGCAGAAAATTAACAATTTTCGCTGATTCTAGAGAATAGACTAAAACAAAAATAAAATCTAAAAGGCAAGTTATGCATTTAAGAATGATTAAAATGCACAGAATGAATTACTGTAAAGAAATTACATCTCCAGATTTTTTTACAAGCTAATGTTAACATCTTGGACTATTATTGTAACTAAAAGTCATTTTAAAGCTGATGTGATCAACGAGGCTAAAGACAATATGAAAAGTCTGTGAATCCTTAAGTAAGTGAAGATTTAGAATTCTTATGGAATTGCCTTTCCATCAACAACATTATGAAGATCAGATCCCTGGTTGCTGAAATCCAGGGCAGTAAAGACTGGTTACCCAAAATATCAAATTTCAAGGGGGCGAATTTTCAAAAGTATTGGTTAATTGAAGATTAAATTTGATGTTCGTGTGTTTAGACAAACCCAAAGTCGAATATCTCTTTTTATCAGTTGAGTTGCAACTATTCATTTTATTGAATGTGACATGAACTGATCTTTTCACAAACACAGTTTTGTTTTATTGTAAATATAAGTGTTTAAAATTTTACAAGGTAAACATATTTAGTATAGCATTTAATATTTGTTAGAAGTAAAAGTTTCATTAAGCTGAAAATATATACGGGTTGCTACAAACAGTAAACACTTAGAGATACTGAAATTTTTGAGAAATAATGTTAAAAGTAACTGTATAATAATAAATTAATTCTAAAATAAAACAGGGTATAACAAGATGTGTTGAAACCAAAGTCTTTTCAACACTTTACTCCATTAATAAATGTCAACACAAATAATGTGTGAAAACATTAAAATCTTAGAATCATATAATCAATGTATATGTAACTTACTGGTACGAACTAGTTGTTTGCGTATTCCATTTTAGGGATATTTAAATAAAGCTTAGAAAATATTACATATTATAGTTTACTATTTATTTTTCTTATTTATTTTGTTTTTGGTTTTGTTCGCCAGAGACTGATCTGAAAGTAAAGGGCATCCATTTTACAAATACAAATCGTGAAAACACCACAGTGACATGGCAGCAGGAGGGTGAGCTTTCTGTAATATCCAGATATAGAATATCATGGACACCAGGCAATGGCAAAAAGAGGGAATCGAGTACCTCAAGAGAATCATTGATAACCAAGTTGAAAGCTGGAACAGAGTACACGGTGACTCTAACAACAGTTATTAATGACAACACAAAAACGAAGAGAATTAACGAAACAGCAACAGTTACAACCAGTGAGTGGTGTTTGTTCTTTTGTTCATCTAAATGTTAAATTGACGCTAATATATACAGAAAACTTCCATATATGAAATGTCTAGATAATGATACATGAATTTATATACAATTTTAAAGTAAAAGTTGAAGAATTCTGCTTAATGCTTGTTAGAAATATTGACATTAACCACATGTTGAAATACATTCAACTAATTTTAAAATACATAATAATAAACAACATTTGTTGTCGCTAGTTCAAGCTTTGAAAGGAACATGTACGAATACAGCACAATGCGGAAGACAGTATTTTGCTGAATGTTTTGCTGGAAGATTTTGTCGATGTATTTCTGGACGATACAGAAATATTGATGGAGAATGTCATTTAGGTATGTGACTTAAACACAGTATCTGTTTTCATTTCAATATAGCGCATTGTATTTAGAAGTGACATACTGGAACTTTAAGTAGATGACTGAGGGAAATAAAACACATTTTGTTTTGTAATATATAGACTGAGTGGAAAATAACATGAACAGAAAGTATCTCATGTATGAAATAAAAATCTGTAAGAAAACTGAGTAGTAATTGTAAACAATTTTTTGTTGTTCTTCTTGGTGTTTCAATAATATAGATGATTATATTTGTGTTTCAGTTGAAGAGTTACGAGTGAGTTATTTTAATCACAGCCAAGATTCACCATGGAGTGAGAAATTTTCATGGACGTCATCAACAAAACTCTCTAAAGCACCTGACATGTCCATCACTTACCAGGTTACAGTGAACCCTGGACATTTCTCAAAGAAGACATCTGGAAGTTCAGTGACTTTGCAGAATCTGAAAGCTGGAAAAAAATATTCTGCTCAATTTATCATAATGTTTCAACAAGATGAAAAAATTGAAATTGTCAACAATGAAACAGTTGAATTTACAACACAAAGTAATAATCTTTATCATGTATTTGTTTTCAGTTATTTTTGGGGTATGAAAGATAACAGAAGTATTTCACTAATGTATTTTATCACAATTTTGGAACAAGACAAAAAAAAAAAAAATGAAATTGTGAACAATGACACATTTGAATTTATAACAAAACGTAATAATTTGTTTTGTCCTACTTCATATATTTGTGTTCTGGTTATATTGGGCATGAAAAGCATGTGACAGTAATTCCTTTAAAATTCTGAAGATGAGGAAAATAATTAGCTCTTGTCTGGAAAAACCTGGATAAGTGATAAGCTAAAAAATACTAAACATGAAAAGTGTTAACTAAAGATAAAGTAATTATAAAACAGATATATCACGACATATTCTCTTTTTGTGATTAAAAAGTGTATTTTATAATAAATTACAGAAATACCAAATAACAAGACATGTAAAGTTGGAGATGTGTGTTCTGACTCGAATGCCTCTTGTAGTTCAACCAATCCTTTACGATGTCTGTGTAATGAAGAATACTTCTGGGGTCCAACACCTCTCACATGTACACCAGGTATATAATTACTGAAATGTTTGTATATAAAACATTTATTTCAAATACTTTTGCAAACACAGTTTAATCTGATTGCTGTTTACAAGTATTAGTTAATTAAACTCGATGCATTAAATATGAATATGTTAAAAAAAAAACAGTAAGCAAAAAATCCATGAAGTGATGTGGATACACTAATTAATATTACTGCTATTCGAAATGAATATTATATATTTTATGTACTAATATGTGGATGTTGAAATTTAATATTGCCTAAATCACATTTCAAATAGCGTTATTCAGGGTAGAGTAGATCACTATTCAACATTCTTTCTGTTCTCTATACTTTCAGAATACTTAGTTTAATGTTGTTGTGTTTGTTTTGTTTTCAGTGTCCGAATTAAAACCAGAAATTAATCAATTGTCCAATACTGGCACAACTTCTCTTCAAGTGAACTGGACACCGGCTACTCTGTATGGTCAGTATGTGACCAGTTATGATATCATACTGACACCGGAGGAGTACGGTTCACATTCCGTCTGTTTAAACAACACATGTGATATAAGAGGACTGGCACCTGGAAAACAGTACAGTGTTCTAGTGAGAGCTTTCATTGTCCAAGAAGGAAGAGAACAGTTTGTAGACTCAGCAAGTATTTCTCAGAGAACATGTAAGATTATAAAGTACTTCACTTATTATTGCTAACTTTTATCTGTTAATGATAAATTTTATTACATATATATCGAATATATAAAGTTTTATTTCTAACATACTCAGAAACCTTACTCAGAAAAATAACATGTGGAATGATTATGATTTTGAACTCAGTATTTTTTATTCTTTTTAAAATATTTAGGATTTAATGTTACTCAACAAGACTATCTTTGCATTTTCTTGTTACAGAAAATTGAAATAAATAAAATAGTTACATCAAATAATAAATAAATGATGAACAACATTTAATAAAAAAGGAGCATTGTAAAAAAAAAAAATGACGAAAAAAGAAATAATAAGAAAATATATATAAGAAAAAAAAAATTCGATCAAAAAGAAAGATTTGTATTTCTTGATTTCACTACCTGAAAAATAAAAAGGAGCATTGTAAAAAAAAAAAATGACAAAAAAAAATAATAAGAAAATATATATAAGAAAAAAAAAATTCGATCAAAAAGAAAGATTTGTATTTCTTGATTTCACTACCTGAAAAATAACAAAAATAATATAAAAAGAATAAATTATGATAATAATTAAATATTTAAGAGATTATTAATAGAGCTTTCATTTATGGATTTCAGTATTATGTAAATGAAAAGTAAAT
Organism: Chrysomallon squamiferum; assembly: GCA_012295275.1. Classification (NCBI taxonomy): domain Eukaryota; kingdom Metazoa; phylum Mollusca; class Gastropoda; order Neomphalida; family Peltospiridae; genus Chrysomallon; species Chrysomallon squamiferum. The sequence continues at coordinate 46,947,364 of CM022665.1, forward strand.
TTTCTTTATAATTTTAGTTCCTGACACACCAGGCCCATTTGATGAAGAAAAAAGTAATTTAACAGCACCAGACATCACACTGTGTTTTAAAAAATCTGAGGGAATTGTTGATTACTACATAGTAACTTTGACTGGTGACTCTGACTCATACGAACAGACTCAAAACGTAACACCAACAGAAGAAGATCTTCAACTTGTGTACTTCAGTGACATAACTCCTGGAAATTATTACACTTTAAATATCATTGCAGTCAGCTCTGGAACGTACAGTAAAACTTATGCAGTGACAAAGCTTTTAGGATTAGTAAGATGTAAGTACGGTGTTTTTTCTTGCCTTTGCTATTTAACATTGCTGCTGGTTTTAAATTTGTATTTTAACTGTAAAATCTGTTGTAAATAATTGCATTTAGATTCAGAGCAACAGTCATATTAATTTATCTGTAAACAATAAACATGTATGGTTAAAAATGTATTTTATAAAATATTTCATTTTTCTTTGAAATTTCAAAATAATTTATTCACTTTTGAAATTGAATTTTTACCAATGCCTTTCGAAAGTGTTTACAATTAATATTTGTTTTTGATTTTCAGTGTCAGATTTAAAACCAGAACTTATTCATTTGTCCAGAACTAACACAACATCTTTGAGAGTGAGCTGGTCACCAACTCGGGTGTATAGTAATTTAGTGACTAAATATGATGTCGTGTGGACACCAGTTGACAAAGGGTCCAGTACTGTCTATGAAAACAACACTGCAGATATTACAGGTTTAACACCAGGACAACTGTACAAAGTTGTTGTTAGAGCTTTCACTAACCAAACAAAGACAGAACAGTCTGTGAGTTCTTCAAGTCTTTCACAGAGAACATGTAAGTTAAAATCATATTTAATAGAAATTTATTAATGGTACTAATACAATTTCTTTTCTTAGCTGATATATATATAAACATTTCCTATCAGTGTTCTTACAAAAGGTTAAATAGGATTAAATAATAACTAGAGAGGAAGACCATTAAATTAATGTACAAATAACAAATAATGATAATAATTAAATTAAGAAAAACAATATTCAAGAAATTAATAATAGAGCTTTTATTTATCAGTTATTATCTAACATATAAATGCAAAATAAACTTATTAATTTTTCTTTATAATTTTAGTTCCTGACACACCAGGCCCATTTGATGAAGAAAAAAGTAATTTAACAGCACCAAACATCACACTGTATTTTAAGAAATCTGAAGGAATTGTTGATTACTACAGAGTAACTTTGACCGGTGACTCTGACTTCTACACACAGACTAAAAATGTGAGATCATCTGGAGAAAACCTTCAAGTTGTGTTCTTCAGTAACGTAACTGCTGGAAATTATTACACTTTACGTATCATCTCAGTCAGCTCTAGAGTTTACAGTCAAACTTACACATACAGAAGAATCCGAGGTTTAGTAAAACGTAAATATAATGATATTTTTTAATTTAACTTTGTTTAGAATAAACTGAGTATTAGGTTGTAAAAATGCAGCTCTATTAAAAATATTCTTTTAGATTTATTTTGTTTTGGTTTCTTTTTGCAAACTTATCTTAGTTCATCTATTTTAGTAATTAAATCTGGTTTAAATGGAATCTTAGGTTGAATAAAGGTGGCTCCATTAAAAACATTTCTTTTAAAAAAGTATAATTACTGAATTTAGCATAGATGTTAAAACCAGATGAAACAATAAATGAATAAAAGTAATTCACATGAAAGAAAATAATTATTGTTTTTAGCTTATTTAGTTTTTTTTATCCTTGTAAATCAAGCACAGATTTGATATATATATATGTTGATGGTTTAAATGTTCTACTTATAAGTTTTAAAGTTAAACTAGTAAAATATTTTAAATATTAATAGATATCTTGGAATTTAATAGAAGCAATGAATAAATTAAACATTTAATTATATAAAAGTATATTCAGAATATTTTCAATGCAAATTTTGACTGACTAAAAGAATATGATTGGGGAGGAAAAAATAAAGAACATGAAATTATATAAGAATTCAAAACATAAATATTTCAGTATGTCCAAGTTTAATGTGGTATTTTTGCAATGAAGTAAAAATATGAAAAGTGACATACTACGGAACACGTACTGTTTTTATTATTTTGCAATAATATTTACAGGTTGTTTTTGATAAAAATAAAATAATAAAATAAAAAAAAAAAAATAAAAAAATAAATAAATAATAAAATAAAATAAAATAAATAATAAAATAAAATAAAATAAATAATAAAATAAAATAAAATAAAATAAACTTGGATATCAAGTGCTATCTACCTTTCAAGCACTGATTTAAATACGTATGATTTCTGCTGGTTATTCCATCACTGCATAATATGTTTATATTTATTTTTATATTTGCAGCTCCTGGTAAAGTGAAAAGTCTCAGTATATCAGACATCACCTACAATTCAATGTTTGTGTCTTGGAATCGTCCTGACAATCCCAATGGTGTTATATTTGCTTACATTTTAACTCTTCAACAAATTTCAAACCAGACTTCTCAAAAGAAAGTTGTCTTTTACTGTAGTGACTGCACCAACATGAGTAATGTAAGATAATTTCATTTATTATTAAATTTTCTTTTAAAACTTTTTGTCAAATTGTAATGACAATATCAAATTTAAAATAGTTTCAGAAATAACTAGGGTTACTGGCATTTTAAATGAAAGTCTTGAATTTGAACAGAAAAAAAACAACATAAACCTTTAGATGAAGAGAAGAACCCCAACCCACTAAACAAGAAGTGAACTCTGAAACTGTTTAAAAATTATATTTCAAATGAAGAAACTATAAACAAAAGCTTATGTAATTTAATATTTACTAATATAAATATAACATAGGAAAACAGAATACAACAATACAAAGAAAAAAAAAAGCCAAGATAAAAAAATAATAATAAAAAATAAAAAATAAAACAACAACATCTGTCCATGAAACAAATAAAATTAATGGTTTCTTTCCTATTCTAAGTACTGTTTTGGTGAAAATCTATCATTACTTCACATGTGTTTATCAGGCTACAAATCACGTTTTTAATTTCTTCAGCATCTTCTCTTAAATTTATTAAAAGAAGGCTAATTTAAACAGTACATATAATATTTACTAAATTGCTTGTTTTGAAATACAGTAACTGATTACAGATTACATAAATATTTTTAAATGAAAATAGTTTTTTATTACATTTTTTTAAATTTATTTATTTTAACATTTATGAATATAGGTTGACAGTGACATGCATTGTGAAGGTGTTACACCAGTCAAAGTGAATATTAACAGCAGTTTACTGAATGATGCTGGAAAAGAATTCAGCTACAACCTGACACATCTTTTACCTTTCACCTACTACACAGTCAGTGTGTTTACTTACAATGAATTAGATTATGGACCAGCATCAAAGATGTACCAAATGACAGAAACCAAATGTATGGATTATTAGATATATTTTAGTTAAATATTTGACAGGCAATAAAAATAAAAAAATTAAAAAATAACAATAATTGTAGTAAATAAACAAACCAATTAACAAACTAAAATAAATAAATAAATCAATATCTACATTTTGAAAAAATGAAATCCATAGTTATGTTTTATTATTATTATTTTTTTAAAGTGTCTCTCTTGCTTAATTGTGGTGTTTATATTTTATAATCAGTATATAATCTCTCCAATTTCTATGTTTTACACTTAAGGTAAACATGAACATTGTGTAATTCAGTTTTAAAACTTTTCTGATTTGTTTTTGTTATTTTAGCTGCAGCACCACCAGGCATCTTTAGAGTGAGTGAAATAACAAGTTCTTCAATAACAGTGACTTGGTCACCAGAGTCTCCAAAACCAGGAACAACTGACTACAATTTGATTGTTTATGAGAAAGCAGAAAATGGAAAATCAGATAAAATAATAAAGAATGAAATTATCAAAGGTTTATATCTGTTTCCATAAACCACACACACACACAGATAAAATTGTATGTTAATCAGGACTATACTGTATAACATTTGTTGAAATACCTCTAAAAATATTAGTCCAATTATTTAAACTGAATTTAAAATATTTTAACAAATAAAATATCTTTATAATAATAATAATAAGAAGAAGAAGAACAAGAAGAAGAAGGAAAAAAAGAAAAATAAGTATGACAGGAAGCAGGAAGAGGAAAAGAAGGAGAAGGAGATCAAGATATTACTGCTGTTATTAAATAAAGTATTTACTAATTGAATGTATATTAACAACTACAGAAACTGTTGGTAATTTCAGGGTGGAGCTCAAACCAATACATTGCTCAACATCTCTCTAGTTATTGGGATTATATGTTTCAACTCACAGCAAACACATCAGCAGGAAAATCACAACCTGTGTGGATAGATTACATAAAAACAAAACAATCAGGTAAAGTTTAATTGACTGTAGTTATAATATATATATATATATATACAGGCAAACCAATTTTACAAGTAACTTATATAGCACACCATAAATCAATCTAATTTATATTTTTTAATTTAAAAAAAAAAAGAAAAAAAAAAGGGGAAATCCAAAGTCTTAAAAATATATATAAATAAATAAAAAATAAAATAAAAACAATAAAAAAGATTCATTGAATAATATTAAAATATCAAAAAAATTAAATAAATAAAATAAATCTTTGTAAAATAATTTTATTGTATCAGCGAAGATATAAAATGTATTTGTACTTATTATTATTATTTTTCTTAAAACTGTGGGATATCTTGGATTTTATTTGTGCTTTGTAAGTGATAACAATGATTATTTTGCTATAATTTAAAAATAAAAAATATTTCACAGCACCAACACCACCTGTAAACTTTGAAGTACGTCACATTGACAACAACTACACTGATGTGATGGTTACTTATGACTGTCCTAAACAAAAAGATGGTAGAAATGGAATTATAACAAGTTCATTTTTAGTCTACAACACAACCATGGTATGTAGAGAAACATTTAGTTTTTATTATTTGGACACCATCTCGTTTTAAAATGTTTTCTTCTGGAATAAGTTTATTTTATGTTTCTATGTTAATGTGCAGATTATATGTTTTGTTTCAATTCATACTGTGTATACATTAGCCAGATTAGCAACTGTTCATTCATTGTTCCTAAAATAATTAAATCCATTATTAATACTAACTGTAAATAAAAAAAATGCATTTATTTTGCAGAAAAATAAAGATATTATTACAAACAGTATTTCAATTGAAAACACAAACAACTGTCACTTCTCAATCATTGTACCTGTAACAGCAGAAATCAAATATAATTTCTATGTGAGTATTTACTGTTACTGATTTTAAATAATTTACAATAATAAATTACTTAACAGCAGGTTAATAAAGATTTTTAATATATTTGTTCAGCATTTGTTTTACCTTTCAAATCTTTCTTTATAGAGAATAGTTATACTTCTGGATTTATTTCATATTTGTAGAAATTAAATTTGCTTCAGTCGTGATTTTCATTTCTTGTATTCATCAGTTTCTTCTAATTATCAGTGCAATTTAAATAATTTTTTTTTTTATTATTATTATTTAAATCTGATTCAATCCTGATTTGTTCTTTCTTATGTTCATCAATTTTCAATAAAGAATTTTTTTTTTTTCATGTTTAATCTTTAATCATTATTAATGTTTAGTATGGACTTCCATGTTTACTGATTACCTCTGGAATTTGAATTTTAGACAACTTGTTTATTTCTGTGTGTATAGGTTCATCTGAAGACAATTTATGATGGTGAAACAGCAATCACATCTTTTGACACCCCACCTGGACGTATGTTTCAAATATTTTTCATTAAATACTTACTTATTTATTTGAGATTCATAGGAGGTTCTCTTATTAAAAACAAAAATAAATTTGAAAAAGAAATATTTCTATTTTGTTGAATATGAAACTAAATGATATAATTGCATTTATTCATTTTCACTGCATTCCTCTCCTAATCTGTAAGGGAAAAAAAATAAATAAAAAAAAAATATATCTATAATAAACAAATAAATAAAAAAATAAATAAATGAATATATAAATAAAACAATCTTTAAAACAAATCTGTATTTTTCAAAGTAGTTTTGTTTTTCATTCCTGATTGTTGTATGTATGTAATCAATTGTTTTTGCAGCACCAATTCTAGTTATTGAATCTACAATTATGAAGCCTATGAAAACCTCCCCATCTGAAAATGGTTTTGTCATGGAAATCTGCCCTAAATGTCTTTATCAGCCAACTACAGGGAAAGTTTTACTAGCTGGTATTATTGTCAGCAAACATGTCACAGGTATAAAAGATAAACCTAAATACTTTTCTCTTGAATTGGTAAACACTATTATGGTTTTATCCAAGTATTTAGGACACCAACATTTCATAATCCTCCATTCAAAGTAAAAAAAAAAAAATAAATAAAAAAGGATTTATTGGAAGGAGAATGCACATGACATCTTATTTTTGAAAATGAAATAAAATAAAGATTATTTATTTTGTAATAGAGACTGTTTTCTTTCAACAGCCAGTCGACGTAAAAGACAACTTATTTATAAACAACACTATGATAATTATACAAACTGGTTCACAGCCAAACAGAAAAACTTCAAAATTCCTTACAGAGCAACAAATGACAGCTGGATTGACACAGGTAAATACAACGACAACAACAACAACAACAAAAAAAAAAAAAAATAATAATAATAAAAAAAAAAAAAAAATAAATAAATAAATAAATAAATAAATAAATAATAATAATAATAATAAAAATAGAATAAATTAAAATGACCTGCTGTTATTCAGGTTTCAGCATAGCTCATACTTTGATCACAGAATAAAAATTATTTTCCATCAGTCTTGTGAAACAGCTTTATCATTTTAAAAATGTGAATGAAAGTGTTAAATGTTCTGGTTGAAGTACAGCATAGATGCATGTTTGACTCGGTACATCAAATATATGTGTGTATGTAAATGAATATTTTGTGTGCCTTTTAAAATAACCTCATTCAGTATGGGACTTTGGTCAAATATTAGCCTTAAAAAAGAAAGAAAAATAAAGTTATATTGATTTATAGTACAGAACCTGTAAGTTGATAGTATTTAATAATAAATAAATAAATAAATAAATAAATATATAAATAAATAAATTAAAAATTAAACAAATTGTAAAGTTTTTCTTAAATGATATTTTTATTTGTAGATTTAGATAAATGCAAGTATCGAATAGGAGACATGGACTGTAATCAGAGACATGATTTTTGTAATGGGCCACTACCAGATGGGCCAAAATATTTGTAAGTTTAACTTTTAAGTTGTTCAGGAATATATCTTCATGTATTTTTTATGCAGAAACTAAAACAGAGAAATGAAAAACAGACAATATAGGCATAGCAACCAATAGAGAAACTTATACAATGAACTCATAAATGAAAAATTATTAAACTCCTCTGAGACATGATGTGGTTACTGGATTGTTTCTTGACAAGCTAAAATGTAAAACATCTCTTGCTTCTAATAATTATATATGTTTTTATTTCTATGAGAAGGCTCATTTAAAAAGTTTCTTGATGCTAGCAACACATGTATTTACAACAGCCCATTTTTCCTAGTACTGACATCTACAAGAAAACATTCACAAACCATACCTGACTTCCAGTGTACTGATTTGTTGTACTCTTAATTCATTACAAGTACTTCTGCTGGAATAATTTAGCTGAAAATAATTTTAAGTTCCCTAGTTGCCTTTGGAAGTAGGATGATTTGAACTCCATCAGTATAATCAATAGCATAGACTAAACAAATTCTATTTTTACAGAGTTGAAATCTTTGCCTGTACTAAAGGTGGATGCACCCAAATAAGAGGTCATTCTTATGAAACCAAGCAGAGTAAGTTTAAAAAAGAAAAAGTTGTTGATAGTTTTCTTCTAATTAAATTTATAAGGAATTAAATCTTAAAAACAACTGCTGCCTCTTTCTAGCTAAAGAGACAATGAATTTTTGAAATTTTTTATTTTTAGTTAGGGACAATAACAAACAAACATGTAACTACTACATGTAATCATTTTTAGAAATGAAAATAAGTGAAATTGAAATAAAAATGTAAAGTATTTTCTACTAATGTTAATGTTTTTTTTTAATCTGTCTCTTTTAGTTACATTGACTCAGAATGAGTTCTCAGACACAAACCTTTACACTTGCTATGGTAAATAGCAATGATCACGTTCACTACAGTGATTTATATTTTGATTTACAGAGGAAAACAGCAAAGCTGGACTGTTTACTGGCCTGATTATAGCTATTGTTGTTATTACTGTTCTGGTCATTGTCATCATCATACTCATCAAAAACCGCAAAAGGTTGATTACAGTTTGTTTAAATATTTGTTACTGAAATTAGGGTTCCATCATGGCATATTCATCAGTGTTTTTAAATGCATGTTTCAAATGAAGAATTCAGTGTATTTTATAAAAATGAATATATTAACTTTGGAATTCTAGTACAACTGTCTAATATTTTTAGTGGATAAACATAAATATTTTAAAGTAAATAAATGAATAAATAAATGCAAAAAGACAACTAAATATTAAGTATAAAATTATTCCCGACTTAATTTCTGTTTGTCGATGAAATCATTTTTTTTTTAATTCTTTCAAAACTAAATACTACTTCATAGAGACACATGTCAACAAAAAAAAAAAAAAATTAAATAATAATAATAATAATAATAAAATATATAAATAAAAAAAATAAAATAAAATAAAATTAAAAAGATTATTCACCAATTTATAAAATATGATATAAATTAGCATTTGTTTAACTTATTATATGTAAGACCAGAATTTGATGAAAATGAATATTTATATATTTATATTCTTTATGCTGCTTTTTGATTTTAACTGAATTATTTCAATGTGTTAGTCTGTCATATTTAAATTGTTTTAAAATTTTGTGTTTCAGTAATAATTATGCTAAGCAGAACAATACATCTAAAGTGGACGAACTTTCACAAATAAACAAAAAAAGGTATTTCATGACATTATCCAAAACTTCTGACTAGTACTAAATAATAATTCAGTTTTTGCACAACCACTAAATAAATATATAGAAAAAAATGCACTGGAAATAAATGTATTTATATTTTCTAATTCTGGAACAAAAAAAAAATAATAATAATAATAATAGTAATAATAATAATAATAATTCCAGAATATTAAATGGGAATAAAACTTACTTATTATGTCTTACCATTTCTATTATATTTGCCATTGAAATTTCACTATTGAAATATTGATTTGCCGCTATCCTAAATAATTACCTGATTTGTTCAGATGTTATTTTAAGTATCATTAACAAAATGATTAAGATTAAATATAAAATAATTTAAAGAATAATTTATCTTTTTCTACAATGAATAATATACAGATGCATTAATTACTGACTACTTTTAAACTGCATATCATTTCCATAATCAGTTACTTATTATCTTTAAAAACTATTTATTTTTTAACACAGACCTATCACAATGGTTGGATTCAAAGAGCATCTTGAAACATTACACAGAGACTCCAATCTTCTGTTTACCCGAGAGTATGAGGTAAGTCTTAGTTTATAAACTGTTTACACACATTTTACATTCTGCATTATTTGCAGTGTTACATATAAAGCATTTTACAATGTTTACGTTTCTGCTTTTGTTTTATGATTACTTTTGTCACATTCTTGATGCAAAAGATATAAAAATGTGAAATAGGTCAAATAATATGTTGATTTGCAGATGCTAAAATTGGCTTAAACATTCCTAGGAAGTGTTTACAAGGAAATGAATCAACAATACAAATTCTGAATCTAGGAGTAAAAAGTGTATGAAATACAAGTTTAAAATCATGTCTAAACTCAGGTGATGTATCAACAATATTGATGGTTCTTAATTAATATTTACATTTTTTCTGGTTTCAATTTATTATTATTTTTGTTAAAAATGTCTCTTTTTGATTTACACAGGACCTGACAACTTTATCTCCTAATCATCCAAAATTACATTCAGCAATGGATGGGAACAGAATGAAAAACAGATACACCAACATTCTACCATGTATGTAGACTTAGTGAGAGTAATTCTGAAAATAAGTTCAACGTTTTTACTTTCCTTATAATCATCAGAAAGAGATAAATTTATGCATGCCAATACAGTGAGGTAACTTATGTTAATGTATTAATAAGCTGTCTCAAAGTTCTTGAAATCTGAACAGTGCATCATGATGTATACAGGAAGTAAAAATAAAATAACTAACCAAACTGCAGCAGATAGAGTAATTACTTGTTGCTGTTGTAGACTTTTATTAAATAGTAATTGTTTTGTGTTACTACATAAATGAATGCAGTGAGTGTATTTAAAAAAAAAAAGTTAGAAGTCCATTTTATCCATTTTATCCATTATAATGTTTGTATTTCAGTTGACCACAGCCGAGTAAAACTCCTGCCACTGAATGAAGATGCAGAGAGAGGATATGATATCACAGACTACATAAATGCTAACTACATCCCTGTAAGTTGTCTTTTTAATAAATTGATCAGTTAGTTACAAAATCTTTATATTAATTTATTTCCACATTATTTTAAATGAATGAAGTTCTTAAATCATTAAATATAAGAAAAAAGTTCTGCTTGGTACAAATTCGTAAGGAGTAAACACACACTTTAATTGTTTAATTATATGTAGTAGCTGTGCACAGACTTTTAGTGTACGTTTGGGATCCTTGTACAGATCTACAAGCAGCATTACATTAAAAAAAAAAAAAATTCAGCCTTTTTATTGTGTTGTCAAACTATTGGCAAAAACTGTTGTTATACTGCAGCTCAAGGTAGATTATTAATTTTTTTCAGGGCTACAAAGGACCTTGTGAATACATTGCTACTCAGGGACCCATGGCAGGCACAATTGCTGATTTCTGGAGAATGATGTGGGAACAGCACTCCACCCTTATTGTGATGTTGTCAGACCTCCAGGAGAAAGGAAGAGTATGGATAGAAATAAAATATATATATATATATATATATATATTAAGAGTATATTACTGAGATGTTACACATTTTACTAATTTTAGTATCAAATAAACATGATTATTACTGATACTTTTTCTCAAATCTTATAACATCACCATACCCATAGAGATACAAATTATTATAGCAAATAATTAAATTTCACATATATACTAATGTTTCACATTTATGTTTTTACTGAGGAACCTGATTGGGACAAGCTTAATGATCATTTATTATTTTACATATTTATTTATTTCATTAACTGGACAGATTTTAGAATTAAAGTAACTGAACTAGACAGTAGTAAGATTTCTTCATCTTTCTCTTTTGTTAATACTGACAAATAATTTGTTTTAGCACTAAAAACAATCATATAAAATTGTTGTTATATTGCAGCTCAAGGTAGATAAATACTGGCCTGGCAACCTACATGAACCTGTAAAATATGGCGAGATCACTGTTGAACTGACTAGTGATTCTGTACTGAACAAGTTCACTATCCGAATATTCAAGATATCACTGGTAATAATTTAAACACTCAATTTTTCTGTATCTCACTCTGTTTCTACATTGTCCTTCAAATTATTATTAATATTATTATTTATCTTTGCAAGAAATAACAGAATTAATTAATGAATGTTATAAATTAATTATACTAATTATACTTACAAAGACAAAAGCTTATAAACTGAAGGAATTAATTTTGGCTCTGTAACTGTTAGAAGATGAAATAAAATAATCTATTAATTTTTGGGGGTACTATTTTCTATCCTAAAAATGTTTGTTTTTTTGTTTGTTTTTGTTAATTTTTAAATTTAATTAATTTTGAGTGTTCCCAAGTCACAAAGACTTCACAACTGATAAGTATTTTAAAAACCTTCCACAGAATATCAACAAAAAAAAAAAATAATAAAATTATTATTATTATTTATCTTTGCATGAAACAACACAAACAAATAGTGAATCTTATTATAAATTAATTTTGATAATTATGTTTATAAAGAGAATAAAATAAACTGAAGGAATTAATATTGGCTCTGTAACAGAACATGAAATAATAGAAAAAATCTATTAAATACTTATTGGACTTTTTTCTATCCTAAAAATGGTTTTTGAATTTAATTAATTTGTGAGTATTCCCATGTCAAAAGACTTCATCATTGGTCAATATTTATAAAAAATACAATCAACAGATTTTCAAAAAGAAATATATAAAATTATTATTATTATTATTATTATTATTATTATTATTATTGTCATCATCTGATCAGGGCAAAGAGAAGAGACTGGTTAGACAGTATTTCATTCCTGGCTGGGAGGACTACAGCGCCAACCTGACACCAGAAGATGTCATAAACTTTATTCAGACAATTCGTAGAGAAATTCAACCCAATTCTGACTTTGGACCTATTGTAGTTCACTGCAGGTTAGTGATTTAGTATGTTAACCTTTTACTTTTCTATGAAAATTAGCATTTAATGTTTAGTACATCCATCTGTACTTTTATGATTTAGAATTTAAAGTTCTAAAGGTTTTCAGTTTTAACTGCTTGTCAACTCTTGTAATTAATTATTTATGAGTGATCCTTTCAACTGAAGAATGAAACAGCTATGTGCATTATCCACAAGTATTTGTTTGGTAAACTGGGAGTCACCAATAGCACAGAATTATTTAAATGCTGGATGTATTAATATATTGTCATTAATTATCTGGTATTGATACATCTGTAGTAACACATGAAAAAAAAAAAAAAAAAAATTGAACTTAAAGGGTATAATGCTAGAACTGAAAAATATTTTAGCAAATTAATACAAGATTACTACAGTGCTAGACATAAATCAGTAAATATATAAAAAAAAAATATCACTAAACATATTGTTACAGTAATGATAATAATGGTTACTGTGACTTGTCTAGATATGGATCTACATGTTTGAATAAACATCAAACCAGAATAACACTAAACTTACTAGTGCTAGTGTTGGAAACATGTAAAAGATAATTATAAATAAATGTACTGTTACTTAGAGTGCTGTAAACATGCAACAGATAATTATAAATAAATATACTGTTACTTACAGTGCTGGTGTTGTAAACATCATACAGATAATTATAAATAAATATACTGATGTCTTCCAGTGCTGGGTTGATGAACATGGACTAATTATAAATAAATATGACTGTTTTACAGTATGTTCTAGAAAAAGATAATTATAAATAAATATACAACATGCTGGTGTTGGAAATCTGGGACTTTCATAAATGTTTATGTCTTCAAGCACTGGGTTGATGAACATGGACTTGATGATTTCATTTTAAACTGTTCTTGTAATGATATCCAATCCTTACAACTCTATTTGTATACAAACTTATCAGAGGTAAATAAATGTTTTATTTTAAAATGTATTTAACAAAGATTTCATTTTAAAATCTGAAATTTGTAATTATATCCATATCCTTTTAAAAGTCTTATTTGAATAAAAAATTATCATTTAGAACTTACTATTTTATTTTAAAATTGTATTTAATCAAAGAAATAATATTGAATAACTGCAGTATAAAAATACTCTACTAGAGTGATGGTTTGTTTTACATAACTGCAGCATAATTAGTTTTAGATATTGGATTTTTCTTCAGTTTTCTTTAATATAATTAATGTAACTTTTTGAAATTTAGAAACAGTACATCTTCATCCATGACACTCTGAATGAAATGATAGAAAAGAGGAAGAGTGTTCTGTGTCCACCTGCAGAAAACATCTATGAAAACAGAGATATGTTTGATAAAAATGCATTTCGTAAGCACTTCTTCACATTATGAAGTTTTTCTTGTTTTTGTTTTTAAAATTAAAATAATTGTAACCCTCCTTCCAACAATTTTAGTTGTTAGCTAATACCAAATATGAACTGTACTGAAAGTTTTTGTTCTCAGTACTAAAACCAACAGCAACATAAATATATATATATATGTATATACACACACACACATATACATATATATATATATATGTATATGAAATAATAATAAAAATTAAAAGAAAGAAAGAAAAAAAAAAGAAAAAAGAAAAACTGAAAAACACAAATAATAAAGCAAAATTTAAAAACTAAAATGTAAATAAATCTTCATTTCATCTGATTATGATTAGAATTAATGATGTTGCTATTACTGTTGTTATTGTTGATTTTATTTTTTTTTTTTCAGAAGCTGAAGAGGAAAATGTTTATCAGAATGTCACACTTTCCTCTGGATTGACAATGATGTAACAGCTAACTAGCACAGAAACTGCACTGTCAAGATTTTTCATCAACAAAACAAACAAAAGGATAAATTAATAGAAAAAAATAAAAGCCATACAACTTTAATCAGAAATAAAACCATCAGAATTACAACTAAAGTTATATCTATAACAAAATGTGCTTTTTTTATTTCAGCAGTTATGTAATATAATGTTTGCATTAAATTTTATTACGAAAAGAAGATAAATGTTATCTCAGCTGGTTAATGTTATGACAAATGCAAACTTTTTAAATGAAGCTAGAGAAATTGTAGCAACTTTTACATTAATAGAGATTTGATAATTTTCTGGGTGCCATCATTATGGTCTGTCTAAGATTTGTATTAATTCAGCATTAAAATTATAATCTCTAACCACTTCTCTTAATGAAATAATTTTTTCATTTAATTAATTGTGTAACAAGAACATTAAGAGTAAAATACCATTTTAATAATTTAATTTTTTTAATATATAACCCTATTATTGTATGTACTTATCCTAAATATTTAATTCCTTATCATTTTGTTTTCGTTACAGTCATTCCAATCACAGTATTTTAATCTATGCAAATATATTTTCTATATTTCTAAAGTTGTTTTACGCTTGATATATTTACTTGTATATAATTTTCTGTCTAATACATATATACATTTTTTTATTTATTAACTTACATATTTATTTATTTTTGTATAAATGCATCCATTGTTGTTATTTTTCATTTTACAAATTTGTTCCTAAAATATAGTTCACATAATAGTAATTTACTTTATGTGGTTTAATCAAATTATGAGAAAACAATTATGTATTATATATATTATATTTTTATGTGAAATATAGTTAATAATAATATATATATTTTTTGGTTCTCAGAAAGTTCAGCCAACTATTTCTGGATCATTTTAAAATACAATTTTGTTATAAACATTTTGTAATTATTTTTTGCATCCTGTGTTAAATTATTTTGTAGAGATGTAGTTTTACATTTCCAAATAATTGTTCATAATTCATTTTCTATATTATGATGTGTTAATTTGTGTTAGTTAATAATTTGTTTTCTGTGAGTATATTTTGTATAGAGTCTGATTTGTTTTTAAGTGCTAATACAAACAAGTCAAATAGTCAAAAAAAAAAAAAAAGAAAGAAATAAAAAAGAAAAACTCATTATTTTTTATATTAATAAAATGTTTAATATTTTAAAAAATATGCATCATTTTTTGTTTACAAATAAACCAGAATTTAAAATCAACGAAGACTGAAATGTAACAGTTGAACTGTTTATTTATGAACTTTTTTATTTTTAGATATAACTAATTGAGAACAGTGATTTTTGATGTTATATACACTGTTACAGCGACACATTCTTGTACCCCATTACTATGTAAGGCTATTTCCTTAATAAATAATCACCGAAAAAAAAAATCTTTTGTTGGTTTGTTTATATGAATTATACACATTATATCACACTAAAAATACGCTTAGTGAAACTCGGAAACTCTAAAGACTGTCACAAATTTACACAATATATCGTTTATTAATAATATTATTATCATTAAAATATTAATTTTGGTAGGAAAGGTAAATAGGCATTTATACAAACCTAATGACCTGTTTAATTGTTTTTTCCACACGTCTGTAGTTAGGAAAATATTTCCTAAGATTAACGTCTGCGGCGTTCTTTAGTTTGGCCATAATTTGTAATTCGACGCCGCAGAAAGTTCTGGAAACCAAATTACTGTCAGTGGAAACAGTCTAAGAATATAGTGCATTTCTAAAGGCGTGTTATTTTTATTATTATTTATTTGTTTTGAATTCTTTGTTTAATCAAAGCAGCGTTTGCTACAATAGATCATTTGAAAAAAAAAATTAATTGTTATATAGGGCACTATGTGAATTTCGCCCCAAAGTCGTTTAGATCTAAAACAGAAAGACGATTTCGCAGAAACATCCGCTCTACAGATGACTACAATTCCTACCCAAACTGGTACATTTCAAATCTTACTGATTTCAAACTTCCATACAGAGCTACAAACGACAGCTGGATTAATAAAGGTAAATTATGTCTATTAAGAAAGACACTAAACGATCGATTGATTGACTGATTGCGTGATTGAGCGTTTGGCTGGTAGACTTACTGACTAATTGACTGACTGGTTGATTGATTGATTGATTCATTCGTTTATTCAGTCATTCACAGGCATACTGTTATTAACATTGTTAATGTTGTTTTCATCATCATCAACATTATCATCATCATCATCATCATCATTTTATTAGTATTTTTATTTTTATTCTTATTATTGTTACATTTGTTAATGTTATCGCTATTGTTATTATTTTTGATATTCTTGTTATCATCATCATCTTCATCATCATTATGATTATGACGATGATTATTATTATTATTTTGAACCCGATAGGTTTGCTTATAATGATATTATGCAATACAATATTATTTTATTTAGTCTCGAGGTTTGCAGAAATTTCTATTGTCCTTGTGTAATTTCGTACTATATCGTATAGGTAGGTGTAGTCGTGTGGGACATTTGTTCATGCTTCCGGTTGCGATAAAACGGCCTCAGTTTTATCCATCTGTGATAACAATTGCGATAGTAATTATTAATTATAATCGAGCATACTGTTACATTGTTTACTTGTGTTCAAGTTTCTGTTTACAGAAAATATAATGTGGATATTAAATGCTTACGAATTTTAATAAATGAAGAATATGATACTTACGTAAGATGGGAATTATAATTTAAATTAAAACATGAATTTATCAAGTCGGAATTTGCCCGATATTTCGAATTAAGTAACGCTGATAATATCCATTTATTAACCTCCAGGTGAATATAATTAAAGACTTTTCAGTCATTTGTAACTGAACCATGTCGGGCAGACAGCATATCCAAACAATTTTCTTATTTACCACATTTTTCATTTAACAGTCGATTTGCGTGAATTTATGAGGGAATATTTACGAAATTAAATAAATAAATAAAAGAAAAGAAAAGAAAAGAAAATAAATAAATAAAAGAAAAGAAAAGAAGGAAAACAGAAAATAATAAACTATTAAATAAAGAACAATAATATAAAAAAAAATAAGAAAATAATTTTCGAAAATACAACCAGTATCCATTATTAAATCTCTCTCTCTCTCTCATACACACAGTTTAAAACCAATTAAAAATATAAAAACCTTTATTTATAAATGTTCCACAGTAACTCGTCCAAAATACACAACTACTGTAAATATTGTTTAAATTATATATTAACATAAAAAAAAAAATATATATATATTTTGTTGATATGTAAATGAAATAAAAAACATATTTATTGTAATATTTCTGTTTTGCATAACTGTTTTCCTATATTAAGTATATGTATTATACATATAGAGACAAATAGACTTGTAAAGGTAAAAATGTAATATCCAAATGATAAAAAAGAATACTGCATGTACAAATATCTAATCTATGTGAAGGCAGATAAGATTTCTAATTTTTTAAAAAACATAATTCATTCAGTCATTAAGAAAATACAAAAGGAATACTGAAAATTTAGACTGATTCAAAGAGACCAAGTGATAGATATTTATATATCATTAAACACTTAATGTAACTTAATAATCTAGAAAAAAAAGGAGATTATTTGGATAGCAGTTTATAATTTTGTTTGACAAAAATACTGATATTTCTTGCATATAAAAAGTACCTCTAGATTAATTACAAATACTGCAATATATACTTTAAAAAAAAAAAATATTGTTCTGTTTACTAATGATGTATCCCACTTCTTTCTGGAAAATTCCTTCAAAGATCTTGCACTACGACAGCCTTTCTCAGTGAAAGAAGTGATTGTCAAGCTGACCATTTTAGATGTGATGTGATGAAAATCAAGACTAAAAGGAATAAAATATATTTTTGTTCAAGTCTCTGTACTTTTGTCTATTTACACATCAGCCAGACTAAATTCCCAGATGACGCTTGACTGACAGATGCAGTGCTCTCAATGACGTCATGCGAAGCAGTATTGGAAATTTCAATATCTACTTTGGTGATTAGCTTTACGTAAAACGTACTAGAGATAGCACCTTGAAATTATAGTCAATAAGGGATTTTTGAGATATAAAGTCTGTTTTTTTTTTGATGTTGCCTATCCGATATATACTCTAGAATATTAACAACTGCCACATGCTTTCTGAGTAGAATATTCAGGGTCAAAAACAATCTAAAAGCTATAATAATTCAGATAAATCAGCATCTAAAAAAATATAAATATTCAGGCTTATAAACAGAAAAGGTAGGAATAAAACGAATAAACTATTTTTTATATGAATTATATATTTATAATTAATATCAATATCTGAAACTACTTCTTAATATCTTGTCTATGTTTCCTAATTGCAGCGTGAGACCAAACTGCTTCCCGTTTTATAAAATGAATTTCAAGACTACACTTCTGTGAGCTTGCTGTAGACATTTTGAGAGGGTGCCGCAGGACCCAGTCTTTCATATTCATTTCCACCAGCAGCAGCCTGTCTAGCGTTAACATAACCGTCATCTCTAAACGTGCTTGTTCCAATCTGCTGCGGGTCTTCTGGTTGTTGCGACAGCGGCACATTGCAGTAGTAGCCACTGACTCCTCTGTTTGAGAGATTTCCCACCTGACCACCATCTTGGACGTTGCTCGGTCCACTCATTTCATGCTGGTCAATTTGTGGGCTCATAAAGTGGTTGTTTCTTTTTGGAGATTCCTGTTTTGACCTGTGTCTTCTGACATACCTGAAAGAAACAGAGAGGAGCTACTTAATAATTTTTCTAGAAGGGTATATATGCTAACTTACGCATTAAACGTTTCTAATAATTTATAGCTGAATCACAGATGAAAATTAGGTGTAGGTTGTGGCTTGAATGTTCAATGCTGGTCTGATGACTAATTGGTTCTAGGTTCAAATTTTACCAGTGCAACTGTCAGGACCTCATGGTTTCTTTATTAAAGAAAGTGTTATGGTTTTGGCTGCCTACTGGGTAGTATATATTAAATTCCTTTCATTCTAATTGAAAAATGAATAGTCTGTGATGAAACTGCAGTGTGTTTCTTCTCTATTTATCAAATGTGTCTTTAATTATAGGTATAAAATAAACCCATGTTACCAGCAAACTGTTAACAACACATCATGTACTAGTAATGCAGGGTATTTCAAAACACTGCTTATTAGTTTTGAATATCAGAAGTAATGTAAAACAAACTGCTATGATAAATGAAAATTCTTTTCATTAAATTTGAAATTAAAGTCGGATACTTACCAGAAGAAAACACCACCAAGAACAACCAACAACAAGAAAAGTATCACTGCTACCACAGAAACCGCTATAACAGCTGAACTGACTTGATTTTCTTTTTCTGATTTAACTGTAAATAATAACAAAATGTATGTACATACATGCACAGACGCCTTACATACACTCACATACACGTTGGCAGACATATTCTCACATACACATGCTCAGTCATATATTCTCATATACTCATACATTCACACAAGCACACACACATTCATAAACACACATACACACATTCATGCTCACACACATATATTCTCACGACCCACAGAGCTAAATATGAAAACAAAATACAGTTTAGTCCACACGAACCTGTTTTCGTTTCAAACTGAATTCCAGCACTTTCCTGACAGCCAGCGTCAGTACAAGCAAAGAGAACAGCTCTGAAATCAGACATACTGGAGTTTTATGTTCTGTCTCTAAACTCGTTTTTCAAAAGTAAATAAAGAATCAAGCCTAGTATTTAAAAACAGTGATCGCCATTTTCTACTTCTAATCTCGCATATAAAGGATAAAAATAATCGCGTCTTGCGAGGATAAATTTAATCTTTGTTTTAGGAATATTTGTGATATTTAACCTTCTGCTGAAAATTATAAATAGTAAATAGGCTATCTTTAAATAATGAATAAAACGTTACAGTGATCATGTCTGTGACAAATTTAATCTTTTCTCGGTGATTTGCAGTAGAAAATAATAAATAATAAAAAGCAGTGACATGATATCTGGACAGACCGTTAATACTTATTTGAGTGTATCCTTTAAAAGTTTCTATAACTGTAACAGACTAACTGATCTCCTTTACATGAGGCTTGCTGTAGTCAAATAAAAAGAATGACTGTTTGTTTAATGAGACCCCAACACGAAAATCAAATAAAAAGAATACAAAGAAGTACGCATGATTATATTTTAATGTATTCTGCCATCTTTCTGGCTCAGAACGTTTTTCCCCCCTCTGACATCAAGATTTCTTCTTTATCTCTTTTAGTGTGAATTAAAGAAAGATTTCACAATTTAAAAATAAATAAATAATAAATTAAATAAAAATAATAGTTCCTTTTGAATACATGTACATGACATAGCCAAACATTGCAAGGGCAGTTATTGTATCCTTGAAGGAAAACAAAAAATTAAACTTGCAAACAAAAACTGATTTACATATGGATTGTTTATGCATCCATGTTTACTTAACAGCAGATTTACATAAATCTCTCCATTTAATTTACATAAGCAAAATAAGCAATTGTTAGAAATAAAGAAAAAATAGTTAAAAATTACAAACGTGTATTTGGTTCCAGGTTTCAGTGGTCCGTTACAGATTGAGTACTTTTGTGTGCTACAGTTCATTGATCCAACCACATACTTCTCCAGTTCAAGATCTATAATAATAATAATAATAATAATAATAATAATAATAATAATAATAATAATAATAATAATAATAATAATAATGATGATGATGAAGATGATGATGATAATGATGATAACAAGAATATCAAAAATAATAATAACAATAGCGATAACATTAACAAATGTAACAATAATAAAAAGAATAAAAATATTAATAATGATGATGATGATGATAATGTCGATGATGATGAAAACAACATTAACAATGTTAATAACAGTATGCCTGTGAATGACTGAATAAACAAATGAATGAATCAATCAATCAATCAACCAGTCAGTCAATTAGTCAGTCAGTTTACCAGCCAAACGCTCAATCACTCAATCAGTCAATCAGTCGATCGATCAGTGTCTTTCAGAATAGATATAATTTACCTTTATCAATCCAGCTGTCATTTGTAGCTCTGTATGGAAGTTTGAAATCAGTGAGATTTGAAATGTACCAGTTTGTGTAGGAACTGTAGTCATCTGTAGAGTGAGTGCTTCTGCGAAATCGTCTTTTCATGGAAATCAGTGATTGGTAATCTAATAATGATAACATGATAATATATATCTATAGATGAAAAGTCCAGCAGTTCAAAGAATATTGTTTAAAGACTTAAATCTGAATGGTTGAACAGTTTAATAGTCTGACTATGACATGTCTGTAAGTTTCGTAAGAGATTAAAAGTTTAAAGACTTGATAACATATGCTTCAAATACTTTAATCTGAATAAAAGATATCATCTTTCTGTGAAAATCAGTATTAAAAATAAATGACTGGTAACATGCTTAGCACAAAAATATGATAATATATTTCTATGGTTGAAGAGAATCTAACTTAAGCAGTTGAAATGATATTGAATAAAGACTTAAATCTGAATAACGTAGATTCAGATAGCGAACGTAATGTAAATGGTTACGTTACCTGCAGTGTAAACATCTTGTCTAAAAACAATGATTCCAGACAGTTTTACGTGACCTGCTACGTTTTTGTAGACAGAGCGAGGATGAACTGTCACGACAAACTGTCTCTCGTACAGAGTCTCTTCTGAAGGTTGTGTTATTACCGACTCTAAAACTGGTGCTGGAAAAAAAAATAAAAACAACAACAAAAAAATATTGTCACGTTTTGTAACATTATAATTCAACTGTCACTTATGTCAGTTGCGTATCTAAGTAATACAAATGCATTATGGATGTACTGTATTTACAAATTACACTGTATTTGTGTTTTGCTGTCGAGTTGTAATATATATGAAGTATAGCATCAGAAGACTAGAGAAAAAAAAAATGTGTCTATAGTCGTGACGTTATCGCATGCAGGGTGCGCCAATTGCTCTATAGTTTATTCTTGTGTCCCAAAAACTACAACAGACATCATGACTTCAGCTGCAAGAAAAGTAATATGGTGGCATTCAGAGATCGTGTACAGTGAAATGAACGATAAAATAATAAACTAGAAGTTTAAGTGTGTGTGTGTGTGTGTGTGTGCGTGCGTGAGACGTACACTTTAAAGAAAAATAAAACAAAATAAAATTTTATATATATATATATATATCAGCTCATAAAATCTTACATATCGTATAAACAGAATATACAGATACCGTGATGGCACTGAATTATAAAGCATTATGAGGATGAGAATATTTATAATAGTGACAACCTGAAAAAAATATAAATCAGAATTTATTATAATTGAATGTGTGTATGTGTGTGTGTGTGTGTGTCTGATTATTTCACTTTACATTTGTGTCGAGTTTATCATTTTATTACTATCATAAACTGATTTGACATGATACATTTTTTCAACATATCTATTATACATTTTTAAAATTATTATAAATAAATTTAAAACCCTAATATTAACCTGCTGCACATTCATCTCCATTCCAGAAATACCCAGTCTTACACAAACATCTTCGAGGTTCAGTTTTGATACAGATGGCATTTGCATCAGAACATTCAAATTCATCTGTACAACTATCATTATACTTTATCTCTGAAATAATAACATAAATGTTAGACAGCTTTAATTAAATTTCTAACTCTATTAAATTACTTAATTTATATTACTTTCTACCTTTTTTCTCCTGTCAATTTATATATTTAACCTTGTATTTAGGATAGAGAGATATTATCCTGTTTCGTGTTTTTTTTAGTTTATTGCGTATATGTAGATATTTGTACAAATGGATGGTTAAATGGATGTAAAATAAATGCACATATTCCATGTTGTCGGTTTGCGCTTCCTATTAACTATTGACGTTTATAGCAATTACAAATGTGTTTCAATACAAAATCATGTCTTTTCTTTCCAAAATTAATAAAATTGCTCAATGTATCATTTTCATTCCGAGTTTTATTATATTTCATTTTATTCTATTTTAATAAAATATCTGACAACATTAAAAAAAATCGAAAATAAATAAATAAATAAATAAATAATAATAATAATAATAATAATAATAATAATAATAAAATGTTAATTAGAATATAATAAAATGTACTTGTTTTTACTGTTGTTGCCGGTGTCACTGTTGTCTGTGACCTGTAAGAAATTTTAGTTGTCACTGTTACTGAGTACTGTGTTCCAGCTTGAAGACTGGGTATGTTGTATGTAGTAGTTCCCTTTGTTACATAAGGGTTGATTGTATTAGTTGTAGATGCTGGTGTCCATGTCACTGTGTAACCAGTTACAACAGACGTTGTGTCTGCTGGTTCTGTCCACGTCACTGTCACTGAGTTTAGTGTTGATGATTGTTGTGAAAGTCCAGTAACCTGCAGACTGCTTACTGTAATAAGAAAAAAGAATAAAAAATAATTTTTATCAAACTTTTACATTGTCATCTTAATAATAATAATAATAAGAATAATAATAATAAGAATAATAATAATAATAATAATAATAATAATAATAATTTCTACATCTTATAAATCGTTGATAACTATACATTCGGTGTCTCTCTTTCTCGTATCACGAATAATTATTTAAAAGCATAATTTAAACAAAGATAGGAAATACATTATTTTCTTAAAATACATTTTAAAAACATATCATACAGGCAACATATGTGATACATTACTTTCTTTCCTATGAAAGCAAACCGCAAACAATAAAACAAAAAAAATCACCTCTTTCGGTCTTACTCTCTCTTTCTCTGTATAAATAGATATAATAATAATAATAATAATAATAATAATAATAATAATAATAATAACAGTAGAATTCAATCAAAAGTGAATACTTTATCACAGAGATTACACTTACTTGATGAACAAGCACCATTCAGAAGGTAAAACCCAACCTTGCACTGACATGTGTTTTCATAGCAGTCTGTGTTTTGGACAACGCAGTCTGTGTTACTAACACAACTCTCTGATAAACCACTTTCTGAAATACGTGTCAAGTAAATTAAAATAAACAAGTTTAACATAAAATAATTAACATACCAAGATGAGAAAATATCCATATTAAGTAATTACAATGTTTTATCCAGTTAACTTGTTTTACGTGTTTAACAGAAAATCGAGAGAAGGACACACACATACACAAAATAAATAAATAAATAAATAAATAAATAAATAAATAAAAAACTGACTGAACGAAAGTTTCTGTTTTAAACTGAAACATGAAAATTTTGTTTGGCTTCGTTATGTTTCCTTCACATAACATCCTAACATAAACATTCTCTTATTCTGTGTTAATTTCTCTACTGTTTCAATTTGAGTCAATTAGCGATAAAATTATTTAAAATTAAGCCGAGTTGTGTGTCAGTCGAGTTGAATATATATGCTGCTTGGCACGATGTATAATAACAAGAGGAAAATGTGCTTAGTTATCTATTATTTTATACATCTTGATGTAAAATCGCTACGTTGATAACATATTTACACACAAATATATATATATATATATAAACAAGACTGGTAACAAGAATAGGTTAATTATAGCAGTCGTAAACTTTTATAAAGAAATGCAGATTACTGCATAAGAATATAAATATACGAAGTAGATGCAGCAAGTATTTTACAACGGAAAAACCAATGTGCTACGTTCAAGATATATTAGACAAATGTGGTTTTTGAGGTCCCCGAAATCCCCGAAAGTTTTTCTGAGCAGCAGCAGTTGCTTACATCAACTTTATTTTATCCACAAAATTATTTAAAATCTTATATAAAAAGATTCTGTAGACTATTTGCATAAGTTATATATGAAATATAAATGGAATTATTGTCTAGATTTAAATCCTATTCTCAGGCTGTCTCCTTATAATCCAAAATCAGAAAAATTCCAAATATCGAATATTTTTAATCCCAAAATTTTCAATAAAGTATTCTCAGCCTGAAGTATGAATGTAAAAATTGAAATTTACGTCAGGCGAAAAAGTGAAACATTAATTGCTTTTATCTAAAACAGCAAATTTACACTCACAGACATGCGTTACGCCATTATACCGTTACATTTTATTATTTTTCTTTTTATGCTACTTGTATTATATGTAGATTAGTTTCTGATGTAACACTTTCCAGGATATTCCAGACCATCGGATTATGTTATTCGTGATATATAATTTAACCAAAATATTACAACCAAAAGAAAGATTTAACATTTAAAGTAAATTTGTAAAACAACTTCCAAAAAAACAAAAAAATAATAAGAAGAAATAATAATAATAATAATAAAATGTTAATTAGAATATAGTATTATTTACTTGTTTTTACTGTTGTTGCCGGTGTCACTGTTGTCTGTGACCTGTAAGAAATTTTAGTTGTCACTGTTACTGAGTACTGTGTTCCAGCTTGAAGACTGGGTATGTTGTATGTAGTAGTTCCCTTTGTTACATAAGGGTTGATTGTATTAGTTGTAGATGCTGGTGTCCATGTCACTGTGTAACCAGTTACAACAGACGTTGTGTCTGCTGGTTCTGTCCACGTCACTGTCACTGAGTTTAGTGTTGATGATTGTTGTGAAAGTCCAGTAACCTGCAGACTGCTTACTGTAATAAGAAAAAAGAATAAAAAATAATTTTTATCAAACTTTTACATTGTCATCTTAATAATAATAATAATAATAATAATAATAATAATAATAATAATAATAATAATAATTTCTACATCTTATAAATCGTTGATAACTATACATTCGGTGTCTCTCTTTCTCGTATCACGAATAATTATTTAAAAGCATAATTTAAACAAAGATAGGAAATACATTATTTTCTTAAAATACATTTTAAAAACATATCATACAGGCAACATATGTGATACATTACTTTCTTTCCTATGAAAGCAAACCGCAAACAATAAAACAAAAAAAATCACCTCTTTCGGTCTTACTCTCTCTTTCTCTGTATAAATAGATATAATAATAATAATAATAATAATAATAATAATAATAATAATAATAATAATAACAGTAGAATTCAATCAAAAGTGAATACTTTATCACAGAGATTACACTTACTTGATGAACAAGCACCATTCAGAAGGTAAAACCCAACCTTGCACTGACATGTGTTTTTCATAGCAGTCTGTGTTTTGGACAACGCAGTCTGTGTTACTAACACAACTCTCTGATAAACCACTTTCTGAAATACGTGTCAAGTAAATTAAAATAAACAAGTTTAACATAAAATAATTAACATACCAAGATGAGAAAATATCCATATTAAGTAATTACAATGTTTTATCCAGTTAACTTGTTTTACGTGTTTAACAGAAAATCGAGAGAAGGACACACACATACACAAAATAAATAAATAAATAAATAAATAAATAAATAAATAAAAAAAAACTGACTGAACGAAAGTTTCTGTTTTAAACTGAAACATGAAAATTTTGTTTGGCTTCGTTATGTTTCCTTCACATAACATCCTAACATAAACATTCTCTTATTCTGTGTTAATTTCTCTACTGTTTCAATTTGAGTCAATTAGCGATAAAATTATTTAAAATTAAGCCGAGTTTGTGTGTCAGTCGAGTTGAATATATATGCTGCTTGGCACGATGTATAATAACAAGAGGAAAATGTGCTTAGTTATCTATTATTTTATACATCTTGATGTAAAATCGCTACGTTGATAACATATTTACACACAAATATATATATATATATATAAACAAGACTGGTAACAAGAATAGGTTAATTATAGCAGTCGTAAACTTTTATAAAGAAATGCAGATTACTGCATAAGAATATAAATATACGAAGTAGATGCAGCAAGTATTTTACAACGGAAAAACCAATGTGCTACGTTCAAGATATATTAGACAAATGTGGTTTTTGAGGTCCCCGAAATCCCCGAAAGTTTTTCTGAGCAGCAGCAGTTGCTTACATCAACTTTATTTTATCCACAAAATTATTTAAAATCTTATATAAAAGGATTCTGTAGACTGTTTGCATAAGTTATATATGAAATATAAATGGAATTATTGTTTAGATTTAAATCCTATTCTCAGGCTATGTCCTTATAATCCAAAATCAGAAACATTCCAAAATATCGAATATTTTTAATCCCAAAATTTTCAATAAAGTATTCTCAGCCTGTTGTATGAATGTAAAAATTGAAATTTACGTCAGGCGAAAAAGTGAAACATTAATTGCTATTATTTAAAATAGCAAATTTACACTCACAGACAAATGTTACGCCATTATGCCGTTAAATAAATTTTATTATTTTTCTTTTTATGTTAATTGTATTATATGTAGATTAGTTTCTGATGTAAGATTTTCCAGGATATTCCAGACCATCGAATTTGACCAAAACATTACAGCCAAAAGAAAGATTTCCAAATTTTTTTTTTTTTAAATGAATAATAATAATAATAATAATAATAAAATGTTAATTAGAATATATTATTTACTTGTTTTTACTGTTTTTGCTGGTGTCACTGTTGTCTGTGTCCTGTAAGAAATTTTAGTTGTCACTGTTACTGAGTACTGTGTTCCAGGTTGAAGACTGGTTATGTTGTATGTAGTAGTTCCCTTTCCTACATCAAAATGTCCTATCTCTGTTCCTGTTGTTGATGACCATGTCACTGTGTAACCAGTTACAACAGACGTTGTGTCTGCTGGTTCTGTCCACGTCACTGTCACTGAGTTTAGTGTTGATGATTGTTGTGAAAGTCCAGTAACCTGCAGAGTGCTTACTGAAATAAGAAAATATCTCGTTATACTGTTTGTTTCATTTGTAAACTTGATGTGACTTTTCACAAATGTCTAAATGAAACTCAGAGTATTTATTAGTAAAATAAACAGGTGATAAGTAACAAAGATAACACATTTATATGTTAACTTGCATAATATACAGCTCTACTGCTAAATACTATCATAAGCAATTTTAATACCCAGATTTTAATGTATATTTATTTGTTTATTTATTTTATATCTATTCATGGCAAAATCTATTCAGTTATGGATATTTATGCTTAAATATATATATATATATATATATATATATATATATATATATATATAGAGAGAGAGAGAGAGAGAGAGAGAGAGAGAGAGAGAGAGAGAGAGAGAGAGAGAGAGAGAAAAACATGATGACACACTGTCACGGTGACTAGTCTGAGTGGTATTTATATCTAAAATTTGGCTCGTCCCGTCTAAAGGGTAGCAGACTATAATAGCGTCACGTGACAAGGTGTCAATTATCTGAGACAGCTTGAACTATTAAATGACTAGTCTGTATCCACTAGAGAACAATAACACAAACAAGAATTCAATATGGATAATTGTTATATATATTTTACATAAATTAACCCTCAAGGGTAATATTTAGTTAAATCGTACGATGCGAACGATACAGTATAAAAGCAAATCGCGTTGATAGATAATAGTATTAATACTAAACTAATTAAGCCCAGTTAGTTACTTGATCTTTCTAAATAATCTTTTAATTATTAACATACGTTATCTTAGTTTTTAAACGTAAGTACGTACCACAGAAATAACACAATAAAAAATCAACAGTAATAGATTTAGCTATCTTCAATCACTCAACATGTATGTTATATAATACAGAACATTAAAATATAATTACCATTGCCTGAGTGATCCTCAGACAAAGTGTCTCAAAGACATCGCGTTCAAAGCGCTACTTACATACCCATCGCTCGGGTGTTCAGTAAACACCTCTGCAGACAGCCTTTCTGAATTTACTTTGCAGCTTTAATGCCCATTTTGAGTTTGTTAATCCCTGTGTTTCGTAGTTTATAAAATAACGGAACTTCTCCTAATTATATAATAGAGCTTCTAAATAGCCCATGTGGGACTGCATACACTCTGCTATTTAGTGTTTGTGTATCTACCGCCTTTTTCTGACTTTTATCAGGTAAACATTTATGAACCGTAAAAATATAAATTATAAACATGATTATACAAGATAACTAAATAAATATTACCGTAAAATAATAATATACTTAAGATGAAATATATCAGACATTCTACTTTAAATGGACATGTAAAAATAAGGATTTTGTGAATATTATATAATTCATTACATAGAAATCAAAACTACAATTAAAAACAAATCTGGCAAAGAGGCACTAATGAGGTTCCGTCACACACACGAAAGAACGCTTGAACATTTCAAAAACACGCGAACATTGTTTCAATAAACACCAAAGAAAACACGATGTAATTCTGTTTTTGTTTCATTTGTGTCATGATTAGCAGTAATCCTCTCTTGAGCGTAGTATCAGGGCTGTGTGTATTTGATCATCCCTGGGCACCCCTACCCTCACTCACCCACCCTTGAGCACAGTCCCAGCCTTCAAATTTCATGTAACATCCCTTTTGTATTTTTGAATAAAACAGTTAACTTGTGAATAGTGAACAAAACATTAACATCTTCTTCTCTGTGTTTGTGTTAGTGGGGAGCTGTTCATCTTCCCCTCACCCCGGGTAGGTCTGGATCTTCCGAGAAGCTTATACATGCATGTATAAAACACACAAACCTGGAAGTTTTTGGGTTTTTTTAAGCAGTATTCTTCCAGTGTAATTTTTCTGTTGTTATCTTTGTACGTTGACAAAGAACAATCATAAAGTACTGGAAAAAATCTGAGGAAATAATCTTGTTTGTGATTGGTTAATATATTTTAGCGCGACAAAAGTAAGAAGCAATTCCTCTCGGTAAAATATCGCGCGCTCGACTAGCTCAAACTGAAATCAATGGTTTCTAAAAAAAAATAAAAAAAATAAAATAGCTCGTGTCGCGCAGTTTTAACAAGCATAATTTACTGTTTTGACGTGTACATCATTTACAACACTGTTTTCTTTTCAAACTGATGATGATAGTTTGTTATTATTTCATGTCAGATACTATTACGTAAAAGATAAATATTCAACGATATCTTTGTAATAAAACATAGGTCTCGTCTGTGAAGTTATTACATGACTTACCTGACTCACAAGCACCGGATACAAGGTAGTAAGTAACAACACACTGACAGGTTTGTTCATAACACTCAGAGTTTGCAACAATACAGTCATCGTTATTGTCACATCTTTGAGTCAAAGAACTTTCTGAAATAACAATCACATTATGTCAACGAAGAAATTTTAACTGAGTTTAATAGTATGGCTTTATTTTATAAATAAGAAACTAGTATAATTTTATTATTACTTGAGATACGAACTATAATTTATTGTTATTTATTTGTTTGTTGTTTTTAATATTTTTAATTTTTAAATAAATAGTTTGTGTTTATTTCGTTTATTATTCTGCAGACTGTTTTGATTTGATTTTTATCATTTTCCACTGTTGATATTTATTACCAGATTTAAAATCTATTCCATAATTCCAGTATACTGAATACAATTTACAGTAAAATTAACTTGTTAACCAAATATTTTTAAGAGCAAGTTATTAATTTTTGAAACTAATATTTACTTGTTTTTACTTTTGCCACTATCATTATTGTCTGTGATCTGTAAGAAATGTTAGTTGTCACTGTTACCCAGTACCGCATTCCAGATTGAAGATCAGGTATATGGTATGTAGTAGTTCCCTTTGTTACATATGCGGTTCTTGGATTGTTTGAATAATCTGGTGCCCATCTCAATGTGTAACCAGTTACAACAGACGTTGTGTCTGCTGGTTCTGTCCACGTCACTGTCACTGAGGTTAGTGTTGATGAATGTGAAAATCCAGTAACCTGCAGAGTGCTTACTGAAATAAGAAAATATCTGATTACAGAATTAGTGTTAAGATAAAATCAAACCAGTATAAATTTCTAGGCTAGAAATGTAAACTAACTATTCTTTTTCAGTATTCTGTTTTATTGTAAAAATCATTCTTATATTTTATTTTTTTTAAAAGAATAATAATAATAATAATAATAATAATAATAATAATAATAATAATAATAAAGGTTATGGTTTCAGATTAAACGAATAAACGAATTCGATTGTACTTGAATCACTTTAAAAATTATTTCAGTTTTACACCAGTATTCAGTTTGTGTGTCTGCATATTCAATTTGCTGTAGTTATTATTTATTTATTTATTTATTTATTTATTATTATTATTATTATGATTATGATTATGATTATGATTATGATTATGATTATTATTATTATTTTCTTTTTAATTTTATTTATTTATTTATTTGAAGTAAAAAAAAAAAATTGTTTTAAAACAAATAAAATTACATTTGTAAAACATTACAATAGATACGAGAGATAAATTACATTCATGAAATTAGTGCTGAGAGTTGTTGATGGAAATGATATTAATAATCTCCTAAATTTAAAATTAACGTTATAAATTTGTAGTAAATTATTGACTATTTATGGTTACTGCAATACGTTTTATATTTCTTTATTGTTGTTGATGCTGTTCTTGTTATTGTTCTTTTAGTCCATACATATTTACAAACATCTGATCGAATGTTATATCTTAGGTACATTATTTCTTTCAGTGATATTAACAATTAGTCAGCTATTATTTACTCATGTCATGGAGGAAATTCTCGATTCTGACTCGTTAACCAATGAAGTGACAGGTAAGCAATCCACAATCATCTAGCTATGAATTAATGAGGCCGGTTTACTTGCGTACGAATACAATTCATTGTGTATAAAAAATAATCCAGACGTCTCTCTGCTTAGCCGTGAAATTAGGTTTTCGTTAGTTTTATAATTTCACACAGGTCAATACATTTAGATAATGACCACATTAACTGTCATTAAAATAGGTAATCTGTGCTGAAAGTATTGTTAGTTATTGACTGAGGCTGTTTCAATTTTAACACGTAAACAGCGATGAATGTCGATTCACTCACTCCAGGTAAATGAGTTTCATATAGAAAGCTGTTTTAACACATCATCTTCAAGAGAGAACGGTTAAGTGTAACAGGAAACTTAATTTAACTTTTCGATAAATTTAAAATACAGTTAAGAGATTTGTATTTGTTTAGCATTTAATATTTTCGTTTTAACTCAAAGAAATGTGTATTTATTTACTATTGTTTATACATTACTGAAACGACGATATAGAGTCGCACGATTCGATTGTCCTCCACAACAAAACAGGTCTTTTCTCAACTGAGGTAATTCTATTTCTTTATTCAATTTTTAGGTTGATGATGTCGGACTGAACAAAAATAAGTGTTGGCAATTAGAACCTTTCTCTACATCTTCTTTTCAAAAGCCATTTACTGTTGTTCACTTTACAAGAGTAAATTCATCTCTCATTTCCATGATAAAAACAAAACACATCACAAATTACTAACACACCATTAATACTATAATTTTTCTTTTTGAAATTATATAACAATAATAATTGTAACAAATAAATTAAATAAAGATAAATTCATTGATATATATATATAAATGTATGTATGTATGTATCTATGTATGTATGTATGTGTGTATTAGTTTAGGGAAACAGAATACTTACTGGATTCACACGTTTCATTTTTTTCGTAGAAGTTATCATTACACTGACAGAGAAATGAGCTGTTACAGAAACTGTTTTCTACAGAACAAGTCACTGTTTCATTGCAAAAGTCGTTCAGATTACAGAGAGAAACCTGAAATATTAAACAACACACAAGTAAATGCATGCATGCATGCATGCATACATACATACATACATACATACATACATGCATACATACATGCATACATACATAGACACACACACACATATATATATACACACACACTCACACAGCTTATAAAACTAGTATTTCAACATATCGTTTATAAGTATTTAAAACTGGAAACAGAGAAAACATAAATTTACATTTATAATTCTATAACTAAACAGCTTTATTACTTAATTTCACATTTATTTGTTTATTTATTTATTTATTTTTTATCTTACATGGGTTTTCGAGTCAACGAGGCCAGGAGGTTTTCGAGTCAACGAGGCCAAGATTTGGAGAAAGCAAACAGAAATTCATAAGTCTCCTAATTAGACATATCTTCCACATTATGTTATGTTATGTTATGTTATGTTATGTTATGTTAATTTGTTATGTAATATTTTATGAAGACGAAAAATGTGTACAAGTCAGATGATAATTATAATCCGATTACAAGGATAACTTTTTATGTTACGTTATTTTACTTTTACTTTATTTTATTTTATTTTATTTTACATTATTTTATTTTGTTTTACTTTATTTGCCTTTAATTTATTTTATTTTACTTTATTTTATTTTGCTTTATTTTAATGTGCTTTACTGTAACTTATTTTACTACATTTTACTTTACTCTATTTTACTTTGTTTTACTTTATTTAATTTTACTTTGTTTTACTTTATTTAATTTTACTTTACTTTCTTTTCCTTTCTTCTATTTTTCGTTCTTTTAATTTAATTTACTTTCTTCATGTTTCACTTGATTATATTTAATTTTTCTTTATTTTTACTTTTACTTTACTTCAGTTTACTTAATTTTATTTCACGAGTAACATTTTACTTCCTTGTTGACAACTAATTTTCGTTTTTAAGTGTGCATGTATGTGCGAAATAAACATAATTTTAATATTGTTAAATAACACTATCCTTGAATCAAGCTTTTCTTAAGAAAAGTTCATCCATGAAACAAGAGGAAATAATTCTAATAACTGTCTCACATATTTAGTTTGATAAATACATTTTTATATCAAAGTGAAAATACCTTATTATTTTTGTTGCTGACGAAATTATGTTTCCAGGTTTACACCTTAAAAAAACCCCGAAAAGTGCGAAAAGATGTTTCATGTCATTTTGAAATATAAAACATTTAGTAATGTTACAAGTTGGAAAAGATATTAGATGATTAATTTTCCTTTATTTCCATGTCTCTGTTTTTACACATAATTTTTTTCTTCTTCTTCTTTTCATTGCTTTTATAGGACATTTTTATTTTTATTTATTTATTATTATTATTTTTTATTTATTTTTTATTTTTGTTTATTTATTTATTTATTTATTTATTATTATTATTATTATTATTATTATTATTATTATTATTATTCCTAAATCGAGCCTTTTCTTAAATTACTTCCTAGATCACTAACAAAACGGAAAAAAAAAAAAAAAAAAAAAAAAAAAAAGCAAGGGGAAATAACTCTAAACAAACATTTGGCGAAAAAAAAACGTACATTTTCTTGCTTCATTTCACTTTATCTTCTTTTTCTTTTCTTTATCAAATTCAGATATTTTATTTATTTATCTAGTAAAGAATAACATCATATCCTATTTTAGTTTTGTATTAATAAAGAGCTCAATACAATTTAATTTTTCGACGTCAGAAACGCCCGTGAATAATCGGGAAGTTCGGAGATACTTCCTTATTAATGTTTTTCTTGTAACACTGAATTCAGAAACAAAATTTAGCAGTTTTATTTGCTTCTCGTCACTTTAATTATATATATATATAAACTGTGGAAGCATTTACTTACTATATATATATATATATAGTAAGTAAGTAAATGCTTCCAGTTTTATTATCTTATCTGCACTTTAACAGGAGAAACAATAATTTTATTTATTAGTATTATTTATTTTGACGGACATAAAATGTGAATATGAAAACATTTAGTATGATTTAATACCCATTAAGACCAGGAAAGTT
Organism: Chrysomallon squamiferum; assembly: GCA_012295275.1. NCBI lineage: Eukaryota > Metazoa > Mollusca > Gastropoda > Neomphalida > Peltospiridae > Chrysomallon > Chrysomallon squamiferum. Next base: position 46,982,523 of record CM022665.1, read on the forward strand.
CAGGAAGAAAAAGAAAAGAAAATATATACATTTATTTATTTATTTATTTATTTATTTATTTATATATTTAAAAAGACACAGATGAAGATATGGACTTTGATTAATTAAATATGTTTGTTGGTGTCAAACAATTCGTTTACAAATATCAATACATTGGTCACGTGATACAACACCTGTTGCGTGTGTGTGCATGTTAACATGGATGTGCGTATTATGTCGCTGCAATTAGTCACTGGATTAACACTAATCTACATAATAATTAGGATATTAATAGATTCTATTTCGAGAATGATTTTAATGTTACTATGAACTGAAAGCTATCAGTATTTATACCATAAGACTAAATCATAATAATAATAGTAATAGTGATGATAATAATAATAATAATAATAATAATAATAATAATAATAATAATAATAATAATAACACAAATGAATAAAAATAAAATAATTAAAATTTAAAAAAAAAAAAAAACAGCAATATTGTTTTTTCTAATCAACTGACAACATCACCTATGAGCAGTGCAGAAAATAACTTACCTGAATACAAAAGGTGAAAATAATTGTTGTTGTGATGAACATTGCGGGTGAATATAAACCCGAGCAACACGACACCATGTTGGTGATTTTTACTTCTTAACCTGACCACTTCCCTCACGCATGGATTGAAATATAGGATTTTAGAGACGTACTAGTTAAAAGTCGTTTGATTATCAAGATATACGACAAAGAAAAACATCAAGTTCTCGTTTCTCTATTCAGACGAACGAAACACTTCCTCGTTCGGAGGGTTTTCAGTCAGTACCCACGTGACCAAGATAAGACATATTTAAATATCTAAAGTCGTGACATGTTTTATTACATTTTGTCTGAATATTAAGTCAGCTTTGCTTTCTCAGATTTGTGTCTTTAGTTCTAGTTTAAAATGAATCGTCTATTAAGTCACTGAAAAAAAAAAAAAAAAAAAAAAAAAAAAAAAAAAAAAAAAGAACTCAATTGACTACGTACGTTTGTTGGAATTAAAAAATTTCATAATTACTCTGGAATCATAGTAACGTCTTTGTTTGTATGACAGGTTAGCTGTCTTTTATATATATATATATATATATTTTTTTTTTTTTTTAAAGTGTTTCCCAGGCCTGATAAAAATCTTAAACATTTTGTGCATGGAGGTATGACTGAAACGCATGTTAACCTATTTACCAGCAAACGAAGAGAGAGAGGATCAGATAGCGTTATGACCTGAAGTTATTTAGACAGCAGTAACCTGCAGTACACGAGAGATATACGCTGATACTTTGTCACGGATCTCGCAACGCAGCTAAGAACTGCTGTCTCACTTACAGTGAGTGACTAACACAACAGGTCACTCACTGGTAGACGACGTTTGGGTGCTTTTGTTATCTTGGTCACGTGGGATGTGTCGGGGGGACACCCACTTTTCAGAATGAGGAAGTAAAAACAAGTGGTTCTGCAGGTCGTATGATAAAGCCAGCCGACGTTGACGAGTATAAGTCTTCCTAAAAGTTCATTTTTATTTCTCTATTTATTTCTTGTTGTTGTTTCAAAAAGAAGAGTGTTCGTGTACTTTTTTGTTTGTTTGTTAATTCGTTATAAAGTACTTTTGTGACGCCCACAGGAAAACTTGTTGATAGCAGAATGTCAGAGTAAATCCGCTAAGTACAGGTTTGAACAAATTGTAATACACAGTTATCGGCGCCATGTTTAGTTCAAAATCAGTTCTACCTGGATTGTTCTGTGTCACTGCTCTCATCCTCACCTGCGGCATTCAGGTAAAATATTTTTAGTTTTTATTATTGTCAAATTTGACTCCATTTTTAAAACAGGTTTTGTTTTGCTCGGATGAAGATCGGGCAATGTTAAATAAGTCAAGACACAGAAAACGTTTGTGTGTAACCAACGATTCAAGTACATGTGTAATGGTCATGACCTCTGAATGAGTAGTGTGCATAGTATAATGTTCACTAAACTAGCGTCAAGTGTGTATTATATAAAATCCTCAGTGTATACATTAACATAATAATCGCACTCGAAATAATACCAGTTTTTATCCTCATTATAGTATTCGTTTGTGTTAAGCCATTAGTTTGTATTACAGCAACACACACACACACACACACAGACAAACACACACAAACACACATGCATGTAGATACGTACATAATCTTATCACATTATTAATAGATCTAGTTTCAAAAGTACCGATTCTTTTCATAAAAACAACGTTTTAAACACGAAACTTTTCGTTCAGACAGACACGATTCACAAGGTTTTCTCAACAATTTTGTTCCGGGTTACGAAAAATACTTCGTAAATTATTCAAAATGTACAGGTTATTTTACAGTTACACACATTTAACAAAAGATCAATAACAACAACAACAACAACAGTAGCAAGATCAATATAAAAATTAAAAAAAAAAAACCCACTAAATGTTCTCATTTTCAAAAAAAGTAGGTTACATATTTTGTTAGGAGTATTTATTATTTACGTTTTTAAAGAAACAGAAACACAAGTCACTGCTTAGTTACATGATAAAACAGGACCTACTTCATTTGTCAACATATATCTGGAAACTAACTGTTCAAACAAGGTAATCTCGATGTCGGTATGACCATTTCCCAGTATCGAGAAACAAACAAACAGGACAAGAAATAAATTTAACAAGAATAATAATAATAATAGAAGATATTTCACATCTATGTAGATATAACACTAATCAAAAATTCGTGATCACTTTAGCTGTTGAAACGTTTACTTATTCTCTGCTCAATTTTTATTTTACTCTACAGAATCGTTCAGTGTCGCGAACTAATCGTTACCGTGTTCCTTTACTGTTTTAGTTTCCTGTTTATGAACTGGTATAGAGTCAGACACTTTTATTAGCTAGCCTTTGACAGGTTTCTGGAAATTAACATTAATTTGTTTATTTTCTTATGTAATTATACTTCTATGTTTTACTTTTTTAACGCTTATACTAAAGTATCTTATAAACAAAACAAAACAAAAACATACAACCCCACCCCCAAACAATCTTTCCTTAATGAATTAACATCGTTTTTATATGATCTTCTTCAATTAGACATTGTTGCAACAGAGGCAACAAAATTGATAAGTCGATGCCTTTTCTATTATTCTGTTATCTGCATCCCCGTCACCACTCCACAACAAACTTTATGACTGCAAAAAATTCTTCTCGGAGGGACCTACAGCATGTACCCTCCATTGGTTTCACCCTCACACCCTCGCTGTTTTTATCGTACCCCAAGTTCCTAAAACCCATTCCAACCAATGACTGTAATAAATCCGAATAAAATGAACAAGGAAGTGCGTCCCATTGTGCAAGAATAGTGAAGGGCGTGTCTTGTTAAACGTATTCAGCTCTTTGTCACTAACACTGATATGTGATATGAACTTCAGGTCACCTATGTGCAGTTCAAAGCGGATTATGTCATAGAATTGTTTTAGAAATAAAAAATAAAAAGTAATAATAATAATAATAATAATAATAATAATAATAATAATAATAATAATAATAATAATAACAATAACAACTATTATTATTATTATTATTATTAGTAGTAGTAGTAGTAGTAGTAGTAGTAGTAGTAGTAGTAGTAGTATTATAAACACCTGAACATTTTTCTACGAAGGATCATAAGTATATTGCCCTGAGGTGAATGTTAATTCAATATGATCACGATAATAATATAAATTATAATAATATATTTGTCACACGTAAATTAAATCAGCTAAAAGTCACTGTAGACTTTGTTGCGTGGATTCTAATAAGGTATGTAGGATATATCAACAACTACTAACAAGTACTGCAATGAGCTACTCTAAAACTATTATTTTTGAATTTATATAACACAGGCAGGTACTATCACATACAAAATAATAATAATAATAATTACTGATATATATAATATATATATATATACATATATTAAATATGATAGGGATTCTGCAATGCATTTCCAGTCTAACAGAATGAAAATTGTTACAATATTTTGTTTTATATATATTAGTTTTTTTGTCATACTTAATTAAAATATATTCATAATATTTCAGTAAATGAAAATGCTCCTGGGTCTTTATAGCGTTTGCTTGTGTCAGTAAATAGAACCTGTGTCACGACAATGGTTTTAAAATAATTGCGTATTATTGTTGAATTAATTTTATTGATCAACCTAGAGCTTATAAAAAGGATTTCGAAAAAAAAATAATGCTTAAATTTGCTAATGATAAATATAGCAACAAAAACTGGTCTTTTCCATCATTTCGAAAGATAGTCGAACTGTCGAAGACGCAGTGTGCTATAAATAGTACATGAATATTCAAGAGGTATTACTGGTATGAATATTTATTAGCAAAGTTATTTCCGTCGCCTTGGACATGTTGTGATTGTTAATGCTCCCAAACTAGTAATTGTCTTAGAAAAAAAGAAAAAGAAAAAAAAAAGGTGTTATTTTAAATAATAATAAACTTATATTTACTTTTTTATTGTAATTTTGCTTATATACTTCTTCTTCTTCTAAATAAACTTTTATATATTTAATTGAATAAGGGTAATATATATATAAATGTTCAGTTGTAAACATATAAAGAGAAGTTCAGCACTAGTGTGCAGTATTGTACGTTGTTTCCGATTTGAACTCTTTATAAATGACATCAGGAAAATTCGTTTTCAACAAGGAAGTAAAATGTTATTCAACAGATAAAGAAAAGTAAAGTAATGCAGTGTAATGTAATATATTAATTAATATAAAGTATTATAAAGTAAAGTAAAAGTAAAATGAAAACATCAAAACTTGTTGTTTAATAATTTAAAATCACCATACACTGTTAACTGCGTTGTTTAATATTTTAAAATCACTATTCATACACTTGTGTATTTGTTAATATTTTAAAATCACTATACATTTACTTGTGTATTTTTAATATTTTAAAATCACTATACATATACTTGTGTATTTGTTAATATTTTTTAAAAGACTATACATTTACTTGTGTGTTGTTTAATATTTCAGGTTTCTCTCTGTAATCTGAATGAATTTTGCAATGACACAGTGACTTGTTCTGTTCAAAACAGTTTCTGTGACAGCTCATCCCTCTGTCAGTGTAATGATAACTTCTACGAAAAAAATGAAACGTGTGAATCCAGTAAGTACTGTGTTAAAATAAAATAAAATAAATATACTGATAACACTGAATTTTTTATTATTATTATTTATTTTAAAAATCGATTTAATTAGTATTCTTATTATATAATTTCAAAAAGAAGAATCATAATATCAGCGATGTCATGATACTTTTATAATTGAATTTCATTTTTAAATTAGGTGATTGTGAAGTGAACATCACTAAATGGCTTTTAAAACAGAAGAGTTACAGAGAGGTTGTAATTGTCAACACTTATCTTTGTTCATCATCACCAACCTCAAAAATTAAATCAGAATAGAATTACTTCCATTCTACCAGTCTTGAAACTATTTTTATTTATTTTTTATTTATTATTATATTCTTTTTTATGAATGAATCTATAATGAAAAGATGTAAACAAGTAGAACTGACCTATTTTGTTGTGGAGGAAAATCGCCAAAGCGTACGTCGAATCACCCGACTGTAGATTGTGTAATTTCCAAATTTCAGTAATTTGTAAACAATAGTAAATAAATACAAATTTCTTTCAATTAAAGCGAAAATATTAAATGCTAAACAAATAAAAATCTCTTAATTGTAATTAAAATCTATTGATGAATTAAATTAAGTATACTAAATTTATTTTACTTAACCGCTCACTGCTAAAGATCTTATGTTAAAACAGCTGTCAGTTATCTTTATGAAACTTGTTTACTTGGAGTGAGTGAGTGAGCATTCACCCTCTTTACATGTTAAAAATTATAACGACATGAATACATAAGAAAACTTTCGATACAGACGAACTGTTTTAATGATAGTTAATGTGGCTGTTATCTAAATGTACTGACATATGTGAAATTATAAAACTAACGAAAACCTAATTTCACGGCTAAGCAGAGAGACGTCTGGATTATTTTTATACACAATGAATTGTATTCGTACGCAAGTAAACCGGCCTCATTAATTCATAGCTAGATGATTGTGGATTGCTAACTTGTGGATTGTTAACCAATCAGGATAGAGTATTTCCTCAATGACATGAGAGAATAATAGTTCACTAAATGTTAATATTACTTAAAGAAATAATGTACCTAAGATATAACATTCGATCAGATGTTTGTAAATATTTATCTACAAAAAGAAAAATAACAATAACAGCATTAACAACAATGAAGAAAACCTAAAAAGTATTGCAGTATCCATAAATAGTCAATAATTTACTACAAATTTATAACGTTAATTTTACATTTAGGAGATTATTAATATCATTTCCATCAACACCTCTCAGCACTAATTACATGAATGTAATTTATCTCTCGTATCTATTGTAATGTTTTACAAATGTAATTTTATTTGTTTTAAAACATTTTTTTTTTTTTACTTCAAATGAATAAATAAAAAAAAAAATAAAAAAATATAAACAAATAAATAATTAAAAGATCTTTATATTGTGACTGTTGAAGCATGAAGTACAGAAAATATTTATCCAACGTGAACAGTGAATAGAAATATACGTTCAGACATGTTACACTTCATTTTATTTTAGCATAATTGTCTGATTAAATATTTTCATATTTCATTACGAACTGTGTAGGTTGTATGAAAACAACAACAACAAAAAAAAAAAAAAAAAAAAAATAATAATAATAATAATAATAATAATAATAATAATAATAATAATAATAATAATAATAATAATAATAATAATAATAAAAATAATAATAATAACAATAACAATAATAATAAATAAATAAATAAATAAATAAATAAATAAATAGTAACTACAGCAAACTGAATACGCAGACACACAAACTTACTGGTGTAAAATTGAAATAATTTTTGAAGTGATTCAAGTACAATGGAATTCGTTTATTCTTTTAATGTGAAACCATAACTTTTATTATTATTTTTATTTTTATTTTTTTTTTTTAATAAGATATAAAATGATTTTTACAGTAAAACAGAATATTGAAAAAGAATAGTTAGTTTACATTTCTAGCCTAGAAATTTATACTGGTTTGATTTTATCTTAACACTAATTCTCTAATCAGATATTTTCTTATTTCAGTAAGCACTCTGCAGGTTACTGGACTTTCACAACAATCATCAACACTAAACTCAGTGACAGTGACGTGGACAGAACCAGCAGACACAACGTCTGTTGTAACTGGTTACACAGTGACATATTCATCAACAACAGGAACAGAGCTAGGACATTTTGATGTAGGAAAAGGAACTCCATACACCATACCCAATCTTCAGTCAGGAACACAGTACTCAGTAACAGTGACAACTAAAATTTCTTACAGGTCACAGACAACAGTGACACCGGCAAAAACAGTAAAAACAAGTAAATGCTTCTTTAAAACAAAATAATCACTAATGACTTCTTTTAAATATGTAAATTTTGTTTTATTGACATTTTACTCATATTTTAACAAAGATGTGTTTTACTGAATCCTATGAAGATTTATTTAGATGTTTTTTGTTTATGTGAATACGCTACGATAATCAGTACACTCAATTTTTCAAAATAACATCCAGTGAATTCAAGTAATCATAATAATAATAATAATAATAATAATAATAATAATAATAACAATAATAATAACAATAACAATAATAATAATAATAACAATAACAATAATAATAACAATAACAATAACAACAACAACAATAATAATAATAATAATAATAATAATCAGAAGAAGAAGAAGAGCAATTTTTAAGTAATAATTTTAATAGTAAAATGTTTGAAGTGTATTACTTTGTAATTTTATCGCTAATTGACTCAAATTGAAACAGTAGAGAAATTAACACAAAATAAGAGAATGTTTATGTTAGGATGTTATGTCAAGGAAACATAACGAAGCCAAACAAAATGTTCATGTTTCAGTTCAAAACAGAAACATTCATTCAGTCATTTTTTTATTTTATTTTATTTGTCCTTCTCTCGATTTTCTGTTAAACATGTAAAAAAAGTTAACTGGATAAAACATTGTAACTACTTAAATATGGATACTTTCTCATCTTGGTATGTTAATTATTTTATGTTAAACTTGTTTATCTTAATGCTTGACACGTATTTCAGAAAGTGCTTTATCAGAGAGTTGTGTTAGTAACACAGACTGCGTCGTCCAAAACACAGACTGCTATGAAAACACATGTCAGTGCAAGGTTGGGTTTTACCTTCTGAATAGTGCTTGTTCATCAAGTAAGTGTAATCTCTGTGATAAAGTATTCACTTTTTATTGAATTTTATTGTTATTGTTATTGTTATTATTATTATTATTATTATTATTATTATTATTATTATTATTATTATATCTATTTATACAGAGAAAGAGAGAGTAAGACCGAAAGAGTGATTTTTTCTATTGTTTGCGGTTTGCTTTCATAAGAAAGAAGCTAATGTATCACATATATTGCCTGTCTGATATGTTTTTAAAATGTATTTTAAGAAAATAATGTATTTCCTATCTTTGTTTAAATTATGCTTTGAAATAATTATTTGTGATATGAGAAAGAGAGACACCGAATGTATAGCTATCAACGATTTATAAGATGTAGAAATTATTATTATTATTATTATTATTATTATTATTATTATTATTATTATTATTATTATTATTATTAAGATGACAGTGTAAAATCTTGATCAAATTATTTCTTTTATTCTTTTTTTGCATTTCAGTAAGCACTCTGCAGGTTACTGGACTTTCACAACAAACATCAACACTGAACTCTGTGACAGTGACGTGGACAGAACCAGCAGACACAACGTCTGTTGTAACTGGTTACACAGTGACATATTCATCAACAACAGGAACAGAGCTAGGACATTTTGATGTAGGAAAAGGAACTCCATACACCATACCCAATCTTCAGTCAGGAACACAGTACTCAGTAACAGTGACAACTAAAATTTCTTACAGGTCACAGACAACAGTGACACCGGCAAAAACAGTAAAAACAAGTAAATGCTTCTTTAAAACAAAATAATCACTAATGACTTCTTTTTAAATATGTAAATTTTGTTTTATTGACATTTTACTCGTATTTTAACAAAGATGTGTTTTACTGAATCCTATGAAGATTTATTTAGATGTTTTTTGTTTATGTGAATACGCTACGATAATCAGTACACTCAATTTTTCAAAATAACATCCAGTGAATTCAAGTAATAATAATAATAATAATAATAATAATAATAACAATAATAATAACAATAATAATAACAATAACAATAATAATAACAATAACAATAATAATAACAATAACAATAACAACAACAACAATAATAATAATAATAATAATAATAATCAGAAGAAGAAGAAGAGCAATTTTTAAGTAATAATTTTAATAGTAAAATGTTTGAAGTGTATTACTTTGTAATTTTATCGCTAATTGACTCAAATTGAAACAGTAGAGAAATTAACACAAAATAAGAGAATGTTTATGTTAGGATGTTATGTCAAGGAAACATAACGAAGCCAAACAAAATGTTCATGTTTCAGTTCAAAACAGAAACATTCATTCAGTCATTTTTTTATTTTATTTTATTTGTCCTTCTCTCGATTTTCTGTTAAACATGTAAAAAAAGTTAACTGGATAAAACATTGTAACTACTTAAATATGGATACTTTCTCATCTTGGTATGTTAATTATTTTATGTTAAACTTGTTTATCTTAATGCTTGACACGTATTTCAGAAAGTGCTTTATCAGACAGTTGTGTTAGTAACACAGACTGCGTTGTCCAAAACACAGACTGCTATGAAAACACATGTCAGTGCATCGTCGGGTTTTACCTTCTGACTAGTGCTTGTACATCAAGTAAGTGTAATCAATGTAATAAAGAATTCACTTTTTATTGAATTCTACTGTTATTATTATTATTATTATTGTTATTATTATTATTATTATTATTATTATTATTATTATTATATCTATTTATACAGATAAAGAGAGAGTAAGACCGAAAGAGGTGATTTTTTGTTATTGTTTGCGGTTTGCTTTCATAGGAAAGAAAGTAATGTATCACATATGTTGCCTGTATGATATGTTTTTAAAATGTATTTTAAGAAAATAATGTATTTCCTATCTTTGTTTAAATTATGCTTTGAAATAATTATTCGTGATACGAGAAAGAGAGACACCGAATGTATAGTTATCAACGATTTATAAGATGTAGAAATTATTATTATTATTATTATTATTAATATTATTATTATTATTATTATTATTATTATTATTATTAAGATGACAATGTAAAAGTTTGATAAAAATTATTTTTTATTCTTTTTTCTTATTACAGTAAGCACTCTGCAGGTTACTGGACTTTCACAACAATCATCAACACTAAACTCAGTGACAGTGATGTGGACAGAACCAACAGACACATCAGTTGTAACTGGTTACACAGTGACATGGACACCAGCATCTACAACTAATACAAACAGCGCTGATGTAACAAAGGGATCTACTACATACAACATACCCAATCTTCAAGCTGGAACACAGTACTCAGTAACAGTGACAACTAAAATTTCTTACAGGTCACAGACAACAGTGACACCGGCAACAACAGTAAAAACAAGTAAATAATACTATATTCTAATTAACATTTTATTATTATTATTATTATTTCTTCTTATTATTTTTTTGTTTTTTTGGAAGTTGTTTTACAAATTTACTTTAAATGTTGAGAATACTTTATTCAAAATTTTGGGATTAAAAATATTCGATATTTGGAATTTTTCTGATTTTGGATTATAAGGAGATAGCCTGAGAATAGGATTTAAATCTAAACAATAATTCCATTTATATTTCATATATAACTTATGCAAATAGTCTACAGAATCTTTTTATATAAGATTTTAAATAATTTTGTGGATAAAATAAAGTTGATGTAAGCAACTGCTGCTGCTCAGAAAAACTTTCGGGGATTTCGGGGACCTCAAAAACCACATTTGTCTAATATATCTTGAACGTAGCACATTGGGTTTTTTTCTGTTGATAAATACTTGCTGCATCTACTTCGTACATTTATATTCTTATGCAGCAATCTGCATTTCTTTATAAAAGTTTACGACTACTGTAATTAACCTATTCTTGTTACCAGTCTTGTTTATATATGTACATATCTCTCTGTGTGTGTGTGTGAAATGGCCTGAGTGTAAATACGTTAGCAGCTTAGCGATTTAACATCAAGATGTATAAAATAATAGATAACTAAGCACATTTTCCTCTTGTTATTATACATCGAGCCAAGCAGCATATATATTCAACTCGAGTGATACACCACTCGGCTTAATTTTAAATGATTCAACACAATATTAGTAATTACTTTCTTCAGTTGGTGTCTTTATTTTTTTAAACTATGAAACTAAGTAATGACGTTTCGAAAGGCAGGAAGCTTTGCTGTGTCGGGAAAGATCAACTAAATTAATAATAATTGGATTTTTTTTTATATATATTTTCTTGTCGGAGAAATTATTTCGTAAACATTAAATAATTATTAAATACTAGTTAAAAGTAGCAGCTGATTACTTCCCAGTGCATGAAACGGTTACGTTTTCCTTCGTCCCATTTTTGTTTCTTTATCTTAATATAGATATGTTTATGTTATTGTTGTAGATGTGTTATAAACTGAGATAATAATTTTAGTCTATGTAAACATTTTCTGAAAGATTACTAATTTTCATAACTTTTATTACAATCAAATTTTCCAAAACACGGTTTTAATTTTGGCATTTCGATTTTTCTTTTCCCAATTCAATTCACAAGAAATATTTTAATTGAACAAAAAGTACCAGGCGTGTTGAAACGATGAATCATTTCAACCTTTCGTTTAAAGAAGAAATGTATTAGAATGTGTTTCCTGTCTTTAACTGTAGAGTTACTCGATTGTTTTGTAACAGACACGGAGGGTATTTTAGTGTTGCTAGACAGAGGCAGTTTGTTTTTTAAAAGCTCATTATCCAGGGTTATGATATTTACCTGTCTACTTAAGTCCAACAAGTTGTATTCATTGTAATTACTTAGCTAAACTCACTAACGGTCTTCTGACAAATTAGTCGTTTATTCTAGTCAAGTAGATAAGTATTAAATAATAATAATAATAATAATAATAATAATAATAATAATAATAATAATAATAATAATAATAAAAGTAGTAGTTGCATAAGCACCTATGTTACAACCTGAAATATATTTTGGAACACATTTAGATCCAGCAATTATTTAAAAAAAAATTTTTAATAAGAAATAAAATCGTTTTTACCACCCCAAATACCTATTTACATCTTATGTATTTTAGAAATCAAAAGACCTGGATTATTACAGGGTTATCAAAGTTTTTAAACTGAAGATTTCTAAAATTGTGATACTTTATAAAATAATTATTAAATTAAAAAAATAATAATAATAATAATAACAAAAGAATTATTTTATTATTTTAAAGAAATACATAATAGAAATAATAAATAAAAACTAATAATAACAGTGTACTTTATTGGTTTATATTTAGTATTTGCAGTTACATTTCTTATATCAATAGATATTTCTGTTTCTTCCCTTATTTTTAGCAAACTTTTTAAATTTCAGTTAACAGAATGTCAGTTTATTTTGTAGATATTTAAATTTCATACACACACTGATCTATATTCTAGGATGAATGTTGTTTGGTAATAAAACTTTAGTGTATTCAGAGTTTATTGTTTAACATAGGTATATTCACAGTCCACTTAAACTGATAAAATAACTATCTTTTGTAAGTATTATGATTTTTCTAGTCTAAAGATAACTATGCTTTTACTAGATGGAGATAATGCATTCATGTTTTTGAAAGAATATTTGTATCAAAATAGTATTTCAGATAATCTTTACAATTTTATAAATGTAATAAATGTTATTTCAGAAAATTCTTTGGATCAAGGATGTTCACAAAACAGTGACTGTGGAACTGTAAATGCAGAGTGCAGTGTAAATGAGAGTAACAAGAAAGTCTGCAGATGTAAACCAGGATTTTATCCTAAAGATTCTGCTTGTTCAGACAGTAAGTTCACTGTGAGGTAAAAAACACAAAAACAAAACAAAGAAACAACAACAAAACAGCAGATGGTTAAACAATTTGAACATGCAAAATACATGAACTCACTTTAGTAACATTAAAAACTAATTTATTGTTCGCTATTCTTTCTGTAATGTTGTTTTCAGTTTTTAAGCATAAATGCATCTCTCTCTCTCTCTCTCTCTCTCTCTCTCTCTCTCTCTCTCTCTCTCTCTCTCTCTCTCTCTCTCTCTATACATTTAAGCATAAATATCCACAACTGAACAGATTTTGCCATGAATAGATATAAAATAAATAAATAAACAAATATACAATAAAATCTGGGTATTAAAATGACTTATGATAGTATTTAGCAGTAGAGCTGTATATTACACAAGTTAACATATAAATGTGTTATTTTTTACTAGTCACTCTTTTAGTTTAATAATACATACTCTGAGCTTCATTCAGACATTAATTTCAGTTCTAAAAGTGAAACAAACTGTATGATGAGATATTTTCTTATTTCAGTAAGCACTCTGCAGGTTACTGGACTTTCACAACAATCATCAACACTAAACTCAGTGACAGTGACGTGGACAGAACCAGCAGACACAACGTCTGTTGTAACTGGTTACACAGTGACATGGACACCAGCATCTACAACTAATACAAACAGCACTGATGTAACAAAGGGATCTACTACATACAACATAATCAGTCTTCAACCTGGAACACAGTACTCAGTAAAAGTGACAACTAAAATTTCTTACAGATCACAGACAACAGTGACACTGGCAAAAACAGTAAAAACAAGTAAATACTCATCTTAGTCTCAAAAGTAATAAAATTAGTTTGTTTGACATAAATAATATAAAGATAGTTGATAATTTGAACAAACATTTTGGGAGAGATTGTTCATTAGGTTGAAGGTATGTAATTTTAGTGTTATATCTAAAATTTATTTTTTATTACTAAATTGCCATTTATAATTTACATTTCTTAAAATTAAATGAAACCTTTGTATATATATATATATATAATTTTTTTTATTTTAAATCCTCAATTTCGGTCTGAGGCATTTGCCTCAATGTAGTTATGAGCATCATATACATACATAGATACATATATATATATATACACACACACACATATACATACATACATACATATATATATATATGTTGTTAGAGAGAAAAAAAAGTTACATATTTATAAGATAGATATTTAAATGTCACTTTCCTTGCATCTTCCCAAACTTCGTATTTTATGATACTAATTTATAACTAACACAGTCTGGATAATAATCATCTGATAGTATAAAGAATATACCTGTTTATTTTTACTAAAGTGCCCTTTAAGATTAATGTATTTTAGTAATATCACAACAATATTATTAAAATTTAAATCAAAGGTTTCAAAACAATGAGTTTTAATATATAATTATTATTATTATAGGTTTCAAAATTTCAAAGTTTTATTACATTTCATTTTCTTTTTATGTTAAAATTTTTAAAACCTTTCAGTAATAATAATAATAATAATGTTATTATTAAAACAAAAAGGTTTTTATTACTATTATTTTCCTTTTATTAATCTTTACTTTATATTTTTAATTTTTACAAGACTGAAATTACTTTGTTTAATTAATATTTATTTTATTATTATTATTATTATTATTATTATTATTATTATTATTATTATTATTATTATTATCTAACATTTAATTTACACAGGTGATATCTTATTAAACAGAAACACAATTTTTTAAATAAAATTAATCGTGATGGTGCATATTTTGTAATGAATGGATAACTGTGTAACAGTATTTTTACTATTATGAATATAATGATATTTCAGAAAAACCTTTGGATCAAGAATGTTTAAACAGCAATGAGTGTGGAACTTCAAATGCAGAGTGCAGTGAAAATGAGAGTCAAACGAAAGTTTGTAGATGTGCATCTGGATTTTATCCTAAAGATTCGTCTTGTTTGAACAGTAAGTTGAAGTTTACTTCGAGAATAAAAAAAAAAAAAAATAGTAATAATAATAATAAAAAAATAACATAAATAAATAAAAACTGCAGCAATCACTGAACACGCAGACACACAAAACGGACTAAAAATAAAATAATTAAACTACAATGGAATTATTTTACTCTTTTGCTGGGAAATGTTAATACATTTATTTTGTGAAGTCAGAAAACTAACATTTACCTGATGGAGTGGATAATTAAATCAGATATGTACATATGTGTGTATAGATATAATTTTTTTGTTTGTTTGTTGTTGTTTTTGGTTTTTATTTTGTTTTTTAAATAAAAAGTATGAATGATTTTTACAGTAAAAGTGAAATAATTGTTAGATTACATTTCTAGCTTAGAAATTTATACTCTCAGGTACATTACAAATTACATTGTGATATAATTTGAAAGTGGCTTTATTTTATTGTAATTAACACTAATTCTGTAATCAGGTATTTTCTTATTTCAGTAAGCACTCTGCAGGTTACTGGACTTTCAGAACAATCATCAACAATAAACTCAGTGACAGTGAACTGGACAGAACCAGCAGACACAACATCTGTTGTAACTGGTTACACAGTGACATGGACACCAGCATCTACAACTAATACAAACAGCGCTGATGTAACAAAGGGAACTACTACATACAACATAACCAGTCTTCAATCTGGAACACAGTACTCAGTAACAGTGACAACTAAAATTTCTTACAGGTCACAGACAACAGTGTCACCGGCAACAACAGTAAAAACAAGTAAATACTCATCTTAGTCTGAAAAGTAATAAAATTAGTTTGTTTGACATAAATAATATAAAGATAGTTGATAATATGAACAAAAATTAGAGAGAGAGAGAGGTTGCTCAATAGGTTGAAGTTGTATAATTTTAGTGTTATAATTTAAATTTATTTTTAGTAACTAAATACACCAGAGTAAATATAATAATGAAATTTTTAAAAATAATTTTATTCCATGGTATATATTATTATTAGTAGTAGTAGTAATAGTAGTAGTAGTAGTATTGTTATTGTTAAACTATAATTATTAATTTTAAAAATTAAAAATTATTTTTTTGTTTTATTTTATTTAACTGTAAAAAAAATTTAAACTTTTTAATAGTAATAATAATAATAAGTTTTATTCTTATTATTGAAATGAAAATGTTTTTATTACTATTATTTTCCTTTTATTATTCTTTACTTTATATTTTTAATTATTGAAAGATTAAAAACTGATTATTATTATTTCTGCTTCATCTATTTTCTGAAATTAGTTTTTATAGGAAGTCTGTATAGATCTTTAAAAAACCTCAAAATTGTTAGCAATATTTTATGAGTCATATTATTTGCATGCAACTTTTACTGTAAAATGACCTTGTCATTGCCTATGATCTGGGGTAATAATAATAATAATAAATAACAACAACAACAACAACAACAATAACAAAGATATTCATAAATGTATAATAATCATACATTAATAATGTAAATCTAAAAGTAAATAAAAGCATAAGACTTGAAAAACCTGGTAAAAATGTGTTATTTTTAAAATCTAAATGATGTATTTTTAGAACCTGCTACTCCTGGTCCATATATGGACAGTATGAGCAACAAAACTGCACCAAACATTACTCTGAAGTTTAAAAAGTCAGATGGAATTGTTACCTCATACAAAGTCACTTTACTTGGTGTATCAAAGACCTACAATTCTACACAGAACATAACACCACAATCTGGACAAGTCTACCAGCAGGTGATCTTTACAGGAATAACAGCTGGACAGTATTACACATTACAAATCACAGCTTACAGCAATGGACTTTCAAGTGAAATTTACACATCAGAACCTATACGTGCATCTGTTAAACGTAAGTTCATCAGTTTTTTTTTATGTTTTGAAATCTTGATAGTGTTTTGTTTTCTTTTATTATAAAGAAATAATGTTAATTTTCATCAGTTATTGTTGGTTTTGGTGTAAATAATTACAGAAATTACTTTTCTACATAATTTCAGGATAACTTTTCTATGTAATGTGGAAGTGTGTGTGTGTGTGTGGGGGGGGTGTGTGGGTGGATGGGTGGGTGTGGCTACTCTTAATCTGTTGCTATGAAGCAACAAACAGATTTTAGTTTTGAATGTTGTATTTTATTAATGTACAAATTCTGTTGTATATAGTAACTAACTCTTCTTTTTTTATCTATGTAAATCTTAAAATTTCAGATAACATTCAGCACTGGTATAGTTTTAAAATTCAAACAAAAGTGTGATCTTCAAATAAAATTAAACACAAATTATGTTTGTCCTCAGGTAATAAGATGAGTTACAACACATTTACAGCTAGCTACACACAGCTGATTCTTTTTAATAACTGTATTATTAGGTGTCATGAATTCAGATAATTAAACAGTTTTTTTATTATTTTTATTATTTCAGCACCGGGTGTTGTATCAGAGCTGACTATCACAGATGTTACACACAGCTCAATGAAAACAAGCTGGAGGAAGCCAGCAGCACCTAATGGTGACATCACAGCTTATATCATAAATGTGATATCTGAAGATATCTGCCAACAGAAAATTGTGTTTATCTGTAAGGACTGTGAAAATATGACGGTATGTTGCTCTACAATATACTAGCTTCATTATAAGACACACCAGGTTTAAGTGGCTTCATGAATTAATTAATAAACATTATTTGCAGATCTCTCTCTCTCTCTCTCTCTCTCTCTCTCTCTCTCTCTCTCTCTCTATGTGTGTCTGTTAAATTAATAAATTTAACTGTAAATAAATTTTGATCTTACTTTTATCTATTTTATTAACAGAATGTTTAATAACATTTGTTAAGAAAAGATGCTTCATTAAAATGTTGAATATAAAATGATTTTTTGTTGGGTTTTTTTGCCTTTTGAAACACTTTTCATTTATTTCAATCAAAAGACTTTTTAAAATAAATGTATTGATTAAATTCTTTTATTTCTCAGGATCTCGAGGACCCCTCATGTAAAAATGTTAATAAAAGTACAATAGAGATGAAAAAAGCTGAACTGAACAATGACTCAATCACGTTTCACTACACAATAAAAAATCTTCACCCTTTTACCAACTACACAGTTGATGTTTTCTCTCACAATGAGCTGGATGCAGGAGACCATGTTCAACAAATCCGTGAAACAGAAACCAAAGGTACAAAATTAATATGTTCTATATATGGACATTATTATTATTATTATTATTATTAACAATATTTTTGATATTTTAATTATTCACTGCTTATGAAAGAAATATATTCATTAAAAGTAATTAAATTTCCATATTTTCGTCACACTCTTTCCATTAAACTATTTTACACATAAATAATAATAACAACAAAAAAAAAAAAAAAAAAATAAATAAATAAATAAATAAAGAAATAAATAAAATAATAAAAATAAAGAATAAAATATATAAAAAAATGTAAATATAAATATGAAATAAAATAATGGAGTCACATTATTAACAAAAAGCAAACATAGATAAAAACTATTAAATAACTATAGATATATCTTTAGGACAATCGTTAAAAAAGATATCAAGTTTAATAATAATTATCTTAATAATTACTCATATTTGTTGCATACTTATGGCATTTAAATTCTTGACTTCAAAATACTGATGATAAATTAATCTGTTTTATCTTTTTAATGACAAAATATATATACCTATTTAAAAAAAAAGAAAAAAGAAATGTAACCATAAATTAAATAATAAAAATAAACACTGTCAATGACAATAATATTACATTTATTTTATATTTAGAAATGTCTGAACCCTAAAATGTAATTCAAAGTGTCCTACTATTATAAGAATACTATCAAGTGAAGACTGTGCCACACAATATTTTGCAAAGACAAATTTTAACACTGATTTCAGTTAATGTGAAGTTTTCAAATATAAATCACTACAATTTGTTAACAACATTAGAATTAATCTCTATATAAACTACTTTATATTATTAAAAAGACAAAAAAAGGAAAATATTTTGAAAACATTTTGACAGTTCCAAACATTTTCTTGGAAAAAACTGTTAAAAATTTTAACTTTTTATTGTGTATATTTGAACTTACAGGAAGATAAATGTTTGTTTATTTTTAAATTAAATTTAAAAAAATGTATTTTACAGCTGCAGACACACCAACCGAATTTAAATCTTCTGATACAAACAGTTCTTCAATAACACTGTCATGGAAACCAGAACCTGTACGTCCAGGAATCACAAATTACAATTTAACTGTTTTTGAAAAATCAGAAACTGGGGATGAATATGAACTGATGTCATCTTTTGATATCAAAGGTAATTATTTGTGTTATGTTTAACACACTGAATGGATACAATAACGAATGAATAAAAACAATAATAACATTAGAAAAAGGAAATTTCATTGTTGAATATTTAAAACCAAAAATATTTTATTTAACAATTTATTTTATTTATTATTTCATTATTTCATTTTATTTATTTATTATATTATTATTATTTTATTATTATTTATTTATTTATTTGATTATTATTATTATTTTATTATTATTATTTATTTATTTTATTTAATTTTATATCATTTCATTTTATGTTATTCTTATTTTATTTTTTCAATGCAATTTTTCAGTTCAAATTGTGTTTCAATAATTGACGTAATAGCTAAATGTTTTTGAAGCATAATATTTGCCACAATGACATTTTAATGAAGCTTGAAGTGAAAACAATAGATCTAAATAACAGAAAGTGTATTTTTAAAACATAATATATGTAAACCTGTGTTGTTGTAGTTGCTGTTTTGTGTTTTGTCAGGTTGGAATGAAGACAGTTATGTTGTCACAGGGTTGTCAAGTTACTGGGATTACAACTTTACTCTGACAGCAAGTACTTCAGCTGGAGAATCATCAGCAACATCAACAGGTCCAATAAGAACTGAACAATCAGGTAGTTATTGTTTTTACTGGAACTGTGTGTTACTTTTATAGTAATCCACCAAAACTAATATTACTGTATTCAGCATTTTGGTACAATTCAAAATGGATGGGAGTTAAAAATTTAAATATGTGATTATTTTATGTAATGTTATTGTTAAATATTATTGTTATCTCATATTGACTAACTGTCAAGCTAAAATGTCAATAAAATGATAAACAAAAAACACACAAATCTAACACACACATATTTATAAACACAACTGTTTTTGGCTATAGGAAAGTATCACTGTAGCTGTTGTTTTGATATATGTATCGCTAATAATGCACTTTAAGGTATACAAATAACATGACAGATAATACTTAACAGACATTATTTAGTTTGAAAATAATGACCCCAGTATTATATATTTATATATAAGAAATTACAAAGTATATTTTAATACCCATTATTTAGTATGAAAATGGTAACTGAATGTAATTATATTCTATTCCAGCCCCAAAAGCTGTCAAAACTTTCACTGTGACAAAAATTGAAAACAACTACACTGAAGTGACAGTGAACTACGAGTGTCCAAAACAAAAAGATGGAAGAAATGGAGAAATACAAACTTCTAAATTAACATACAGTTCTTCCGAGGTAAGAAAATTGTAATATTTAAAATACTGTTTCAGACAACTGTGTCTGTATTACTGAATTACTTTTGTGTTTATTTATTAAAATTTCACATGTTTATATAATCACCTGTTAATGATACAGTTTACTGTTCTGTAAGCAGAATGATGAAAAGAGAGAGTAAGAATCTAGTTATTCCAAATGTTTGTTTTTACAGCCAGGTGCTTTAACAGGTGACAAAGATGTACCAAATGATGGCTCCTGTCGCTTTTCTCTCACAGTGGATGTAACACCTGAACATAACTACACATTTTCTGTAAGTATGGTTATAACTACATCATGTGTAACTTTACATTTTCTTTAATGCCATTTAACTATAACTTTACATTTTGTGGAAGTATATTATAACTTACATGTAACTGTATATTTTGTGGAAGTACGGTATAACTGACATGTAACTTTAACTTTTCTGGAAGTACAGTTGTAACTTAACTGTGACTTTACATTTTCTGGAAGTACAGTTTGACTTACACGTAACTTTACATTTTTTGTTAGTTCAACTTAACAATAACTAACTGAACATATAGTTCCAACTAGAATAATGAACAAATTTATAGCAAGAAATATGTGAACATAACCATCTTCATCCACAAAAGTAACAATTTGAGTCATTTTATGCCATTTCAGTAATCTAGCACAGCAAAAATGCTTGTAGCTGATTTAATAAAGAATATCATTAATCATCACATTTTATATAGCAAAAAATTTCAAACCATGACTGAAATAATAATCAATAATTTTCTTTCCCTTTTTGAAATTCTCATTTTTCAAAATAATATCACTTTTCTGTCTTAATTCAAAATTTCAGTTTGTTAGTAGAAATTTTTAAAAGATTTTAAATGAAATAATAATAAAAACTGTTGGAGTGAGTAAATCAATGTTTTACATATAAATAACACGAAAAAAAAAAAAAAAAAAAAAAAATAACAGTAATAAAAATTAATCATCTTCTTTGTTTATTTTCTCAGGTCTTGTCCCTTTGTTGCCAAATTTCTTTATTAAAACAAAAAGTAACCAAATAAACTTGATACTTGTACACTTCAAGTAGTTCTGTTTCTCTTCTAGGTTAAACTGAAGACTATATCTTTTGGAGATGTGTCTGTGATCAACTTCTACACTATTGCTGGACGTATGTTTTGTTTAGTTCTGTTATATTAATACCTGTATTTATCTGAAGATGTTTTTTTTTATTCCATTCATGCATGCAGTTAAAAGCTAAATGTTCTATGGTTCTCAATTCAGTGTTGATTACAACAAAACAGTGCGCTCTGGGCCTTTTCCATATACTGCTTTCATATAATGAAAGAATAACTTGTAACATTTTATTCTGTTGTCATGAATAAATGGTCTGAAATTTGATAAATATTTCATGTTACTAATTTTGTTTTATTTTCAGCACCACTATTGAAAGAGAAAATTGTAACAAAATCAATCACTTTGGGTTCTTCTGAAAGCAGCTTTGCCATGTTAGTTTATCCTCGTTCTATTTACAAACCGACAACTGGGAAAGTTTTACTGGCTGGTCTTATAGTTTACAGAAGTGATGTCAAGAAAGGTATTTCATGTTTGTAGAGGATAGATATGAGTGTATGAGCAGTTTCAATTCAAGTTTCAATATGTGAGATTATTCACATGAAATGGGGATTAAGACATTTGCCATTAGCTGGATTTTGATACTGCTTCCATCTTCAGTCTTGTATGGTTGCAGAGATTATGAATTCCAGACAGCTAAATTCTCGAAATCCTGGAAATTCTGCTTCATCTTTGACTAATTCTTTAATCAGGGGTTCAGAAAAATCCTTCAACAATGATTCTATGATTATAAATATATGATTTTTTTTTTCTGATTGAATCTTTAGATATTTATATAGTCTATTCAATAAAAATCAAAAACATATTGAGTGCAATATGTTTTTTCTGGTTCTAATATTTTGACTTTATCTAAATTTTTCTCTGTAGGATTTTATAATGATCTGGTGTGCACATGTATGACAGTATATATGTGTGTGTATATGAGCATTTATTTTTGAATATATATATATATATATATATACATGTATGTATGTATGTATGGGTATTTATGTATATATGTGTGTGTGTGTGTATATGTATGTAAGTATATGTTGTAAGTATCTATATATATATATGTAAGTATCTAAGTTTGTATTTGTGTTTGTGTGGGTATTTCCAAGGACTGTTTATGTATATTTCTTTGTTTGAAGTGTGTATATACTGGTTTATATTACACTTACAAATCTGGAAGAGTAAAAGGTATACTGAGAGAAACTTTTACTTCATAAATCTTTTTTTTTCATAATACACTGAAGAGTGTTTGTAGTATTAAACTGTGTGAAATATAATTTTTACAGCTGAACGACGTAAAAGGGAAGTTAAACAAATGGTTCACTATGAGGGTTATGCTACGTGGTATGACTCTGAAAAAGACGGGTTTAAAACGCCATACAGAGCCACCAACGAAAGCTGGATTAATCAAAGTAATATCAGACTATCTGTAATAGAAAACGTATGACACTTAACATGTCTGTTCATGTTGAATTTATATAGGACTATGTCAAAGATATATTTTGAAGATTTTTGTTAAAAGTCTTTGCTAATCTCTATTTTATGACTTTCTGATGATTCAAGGTGTAAATATGTCAGTAAAATAATAAATCAGTGAATAATAATATAATATTAAATACCGAGTAAATATATGACAATATATTTAGAATATTCATAGATATTCATACAAGCTATATACTGTAGATATCTACAGATCTATCCATCTGTCTGAGTATCTATATCTTTTTAATATCTATCTATTTATTTATCTACATGTATTATGACATATATGTTTTACAGATGCACCTTCAATGGAATACCAAATTGGAGTTATGAAATGTGATACACAGACTAAAAAACCAGTCTTCTGTAATGGGCCACTGCCGGCCGGAACAAAATTTGTGTTAGTACAATGAATGATTATCTAACAAATTGTACTTATAACAATTGTTTTTTTTGTTTGTTTTTTTGTATTGTATAATTACTGTGATTAAAGTTGAAATTGGTTAACAATTAATGGTAGACTGTTATGATAAGGTAAGCTATATTTTAACAATTTAACAAAGCTGTTTATCTGATAAACTGTCCTACTTGCAGAGTTGTTGTGTTTGCCTGTACTAGTCAGGGATGTTCTGAAAGTTCCGGTTTTGATTTTGAAACAAAACAGAGTAAGTGAAACTGTATTTCACATCATTACAAGTAATTACTTTTAAATATTTTCACTGTGCTTATGTTTTAGTAAATTGATTTGAACTTTATCACTTTATTGTTTTAAAGAATGAGCTGAATGTTTAGGTCTCAAGGCTGAAGCTTTGGAGACCTTTATACATTTTAAAACTTTATTAAATTTTGACATTTAAGCATGAAAATGTGTAATCCTGATATCATTAACATGATTATACAGAAAGATGTTGCCATAATGGCTGATAGTGTCATTTTCATACAAATATTACATTACAGTGAAGGCTGTTACGAAAAACCCAGCACATAAATGTAGAATCAAAATAACATTTATCACTTGGGATCTGTATTAAAGTGACTAAATACTTTATTAAATTAAACTCTGTTTCTTTAGATTCAGAAAATGAAAAATGAAGACCTATGGCATATTTAATTATTAAATTTTATATCTCCTGTAAAGCATATTAATCTGGTTTAGTTATAAATCTAGACTTAATGAAAACTTAGAGCTTTTTTCTTTTCTTTTTTTTATCTTTGGAAAATGTTAACACAATCAGGAAATAAGTAACTTAAGTGCAGAAAATTCAGAATATTTTTCATGAATGAACAGAAAAACTTCACATTTTATTCAATAGAACTGACTGTTTCTTTAAATGAATGATTTTATCTACAGCTGAAACTCAAATTGGACTCATTGTTGGCATTGTTATAGCTGTTATTGTTATTCTTGCTTTGGTCGTTGTCATTGTCTTCCTCATCAGGAGACGCAGAAGGTATGGTTAATTTTCATGAAGTGTTCTTTATCTACTCACTGAGAAATCAGTTATAACTTAGTGAAACGTAACTCAAAATAATTGTCTTAGTTGTCAGAATTTAATTTAAATATATAATTGTGGTTTTTAAATCAATTACATGCTAAGATATTTTAACATCTTCATTAAACATAATTTCTAAATTTTTCTAATTACAAAACAAGTTATTGTTTCAAACTAAACAAAACTCACTCATTCACTCACTCACTTAATTGTAAGCACAAAACTAGTTTTTACAGACATTTTCTGTTTTTGATTCCAGTTATATTGATGGTGATATCTGTCATATAATTTATACATAGTATTTGTTAAATTCCACATTTCAGGAAGTCACCTGGTGGCAAGTATAGGCCTGATCCTGATGTTCCTCTTCCTGAAATAGATAAAACAAGGTATATGAAACACACCATTTTAAGTATTAATTTCATTCAAGAGTTCTCTAAATTTATGTTGTTAATATTGTATATAAAATTGGTAGGCATCAGTTGGCAACTTTTTCAATTCTCTTTCCTTTTCCTTATAAATATTTTATCACACTTTTAGTAAATTAGCATTCATCATTTTCTCCAAGTGAATTATTTTTAATATAGAAAATTTTATTTTCTCATTCTGTAAACCACACACACACATAAAACATAATAAAAGTAGATTTTTTGTATATATACAATATTTATTTGTCACCATTATTTATTCATTATTTTTTTAAATAGACCTGTTACAATGGCCGACTTCAAACAACATGTTGAAACACTACACAAAGATTCAAAGCTTCTCTTTTCTCAAGAGTATGAAGTAAGATCATTTAGTTTGTGTATTTTAAATTAATAAATACCCTTTGTTAACTGTGTACATACCAACATTTTGAAAAATTATTTTATTTTCGTATCTTGAAACTTTTTTCTGACATGAAAATACCAAAAAAACAATCACATATTGAAAACAAATATTTAGCAGAGAGAGAGAGAGAGAGAGAGAGAGAGAGAGAGAGAGAGAGAGAGAGAGAGAGAGAGAGAGAGAGAGAGAAAGAGAGAGAGAGAGAGAGAGAGAGATGATGAATGTTACGAAAAACAAAACACATTACAAAATATTAAATTTATTTTTGTTTGTTATTCTTTACACACACACACACACACACACACACATATTTTATCATTTTATTAAAATTTGACAAATCTTTCTCACAAGTTCCAGATCTTGGGGTTTATTGTTTATTACATATCAACTAAATAGTTACGTTTTACAAATTTATAGTATTTTGTATATATATAATTTTTCTTCTTATTATTTTAATTTAAAAAGTCTCTGTTTAATTTACACAGGACCTGACATCTTTATCTCCTAATCACCCAAGATTACATTCAGAAATGGATGGGAATCGAGTGAAAAACAGATACGTCAACATTCTACCATGTATGTAGAACTAGTTAGAATCATTCTGAGAATTTATATTTGAAAATTTTACTAACTTAAATAGAAAAAACATGTAGATATTGTCTTAGTCAAGTATGACATAAAAAATAAAAATAAAAAAACGTGTGTAAAAATCTAGATGAAAATGACAAAGTGATTCAGATCTATGTGGCTCACTGAATAATTATTATGAAAGTATATTAACAGAATTTTGTCCCTTCATTTTTCTGTATTGGTGTAATAATGATCCAAATGGAAGCTTGATATTTCTTCTTGTGGTAACAAAGATAAACATATATGCAAACATCATTAAACTGCCTTCCTGTTTCAATTAGTTATTAAAATTTGTTTGAAAGTAATTAGCAAAATAAATAACTCTCTCTCTCTCTCTCTCTGGAAAGTGAGTGTGGAATCTAAGGATATAATTATTGTTGATAGGAATCCTTCGACTCACAGCCTTAATATCATCACATTTCAGTGAAGACCAAAAAGATATTTAATTTTCTCTGAAAAACAGTTTATTTATTTTTTACTTTTGCTGTTTCAGTTGACCACAGTCGAGTGAAGCTGCTGCCACTGGACGAGGATCCAGAGAGAGATGACTCCTCCGACTACATCAATGCCAACTACATCCCCGTGAGTGAATGTTTCTTAACTTTCCATCCTGTTCAAACTACTTTAAGAAAAACTCTGAAGTTAAATGGTAAACTTCTTTAAGGTACTGGCTGATCAAAGAGATCTGATACCAACTTTGGTTCCAGAAGTCAGTGTAGAAATATTCTATTTATTCTTCAAATTAAAAATTAAAATTAAACAAAATAAAAATTAAATCATCTTTTCTGATAACTCTTCTTATATGGGTTGCTAGAGATGTAACCGTTTTTGCCTGATGCATTTTAAAATTTTAAAATAAATTTTAATAATTCAAAAATAAATATATTTTACACGGATTTATTTTTTAAATTATTTCTCTAGTCATTATTTGTAAGCACTGG
Source organism: Chrysomallon squamiferum (assembly GCA_012295275.1). NCBI lineage: Eukaryota > Metazoa > Mollusca > Gastropoda > Neomphalida > Peltospiridae > Chrysomallon > Chrysomallon squamiferum. The sequence continues at coordinate 47,009,840 of CM022665.1, forward strand.
ATGACACCTAATAACTGTCAGTGTTATTCTTTACTCAACATCTTTCACTTTTTTTTTTACTACTGTACAGATACAGCTACTTTATTTTAAATTCAGTGAACAAATGATGTAATTTGTTTCAAGGGCTACAAAGGACCTCGTGAATACATTGCTACCCAGGGACCCATGACAGGCACAATTGCTGATTTCTGGAGAATGATGTGGGAACAGCACTCCACCCTTATTGTGATGCTGTCAGATCTCCAGGAGAAAGGAAAGGTCTGGATGAAACATTATTTTCTTATTTTTAATATTGACACTAATAAGACGTGGCATATTTTAGAAATTATAAATGTATTGAACAGCAACATAAATAGTCTTGTATTTTTATCCAAAATAACTTCATTGGATAGAAGATATAACAGATTAAATTTGACATTCTGACATATTATTATCTTTTTTTTTTTTGAATCTCTCAATTAATTTACTTGGAGATAATGCAGAAAGGGGTTTCTTTTTTGATTGTTTAAATGGTTATGATTTTCATTTCAGTCCATAAATCAGTGGGTAGTAATGACTTGAGACAAAAACATAATTTTATCATTTGATTTCAGACTTTCACCACATTCATCTTGATCAGAGTGTTATGTTCAACTTCTTGTGCTTATTATAAACACTTGGCTATTGGGTCTTCTCTAATCATCATCATCATCATCATCATTATTATTAATATTATTATTATTATTATTTTAAACATATCATATTGGCTTTGTTATTTGGTTTATTATGAGACTATAGGCACATAAAGATGATTGTTTTATGGTATTCTGCAGCCCAAGGTAGATCAGTACTGGCCAGGAAATCTCTATGAACCTGTCAATTATGGTGAGATAACTCTGGAATTGACAAGTATGTCTACAATGAACAAATTCACCATTCGAATTTTCAAAATGACTTTGGTAATAATTTACTTTTTTTGTTGTTGATATTTTTTTTTTATTTTTTTTTTTTTGTCCTTAAATAATTTTATTTGCTGCCAAATCATTTAAATGGATTAACTTGTAAATTATTTCTTATAAAAGAATTTCTAATTATGAGAAAAATCAACAAAAAATATTAATTACATATTGCTGTACAGAAAAATGTACAGATAACTGAAAGAACAAGTTTTAAGAAAAAAAAAAAAAAAAAAAAACAAGCTGCAGTAATTACATTTTTCTTAAAAACTACTTTTCGCTACTACACTTTTAAATATTTATCATTTGAAATTTATTTTTATTTTTTCTTTGGTGGGATCTGACTAATAATAATATACTAAGAGTACAAAGCACCAAACAATCATGGTGTACTGTATACATGCATCCATTACTATTACTCTTACTATTATTATTATTATTATTATTATTATTATTATCATTATCATTATCATTATTATTATTGTCATCATCTGATCAGGGCAAAGAGGAGAGACTGGTTCGACAGTATTTCATTCCTGGCTGGGAGGACTACAGCGCCAACCTGACACCAGAAGATGTCATAAACTTTATTCAGACAATTCGTAGAGAAATTCGACCCACATCTGACTGTGGACCTATTGTAGTCCACTGCAGGTCAGTGGTTTAATATATTCACCTACCAGTTCTCAATCTTATGGTCATATAGAGCAGGGTTTCAATATACGAGAGTGTCTCTTTCATAATACATAAAAAACAGTGGATTAAAATCAAAAGTTTGTTGAATATTTTTTTTTTATCAATGCCTTTTCATTTCTATTCAGGTTGCTGAATTTCAGTTAGAATGTTTCATTTACAATTGCTGGTGTTTGTAAATAAGTAAAAAAATTATGTTATTAATAAATATATTGCCACTTACAGTCCTGATGTTGTGAATATGTAAGAGATAATTATAAATAAATATACTGTTACTTACAGTGGTGGTGTTGTAAACATGCTACAGATAATTATAAATAAATATACTGTTACTTACAGTGCTGTCAACATGCAACAGATAATTATAAATAAATATACTGTTACTTACAGTGCTGGTGTTGTAAACATGCAACAGATAATTATAAATAAATGTACTGTTACTTACAGTGCTGGTGTTGGAAGATCAGGGACTTTCATAGCTCTTGATGTCTTCCAGCAGTGGGTTGATGAACATGGACTTGATGATGAACTTGACGTGTTTGAGTATGTTCTGAAAATGAGAAACAACAGACAACATATGGTGCAAACTGAGGTAAATGCATAATCCTATGTATGTGTGTGTCTGTGTGTGTGTGTGTTTGCACTTACTGATTAATGGATCACTATTACTGTGAGCAGTCAAGCACATGAATTGCAATGCTGAAAATCTACAATGACAAGACTACAAAAAGTTTCTGATTTAAAAGAAACTGCGACATTAAAACACGAGTTATCCTTTAGAAGACAAGTTTTACACTTCGACGTTACTTCATCAAAAATAAATTTATTGCTAATCTAACAAACCATTCGTACAGTCTGCTCTCATTTACGAATCTTATTTTACTTAGCATTTTCACACCTTTGTTAAATCATTTTACAGAAACAGTACATCTTCATCCATGACACTTTGAATGTGATGATAGAAAAGAGGAAGAGTTTCCTGAGTCCACCTGACGACAACATCTACGCAAACAAAGATATGTTTGACAACAAAGCCTTTGGTAAGTATTTCTCATTATTTTTGTTTTTTTGAAGGAATTTGTGGGTTTTATTTAGTGTTTGACAAGATACAATATTTTCATTTGTTTAAACTATGCTGGTACGTACTTCTGGTTTTATGGGGTTTCTTTTTCAAAAAAGAAATTGGGTTCATTTTAATTTGGAGACAAAACATCTCAAATTTGCATTGGTCTCAATTACATTGATATGATTTTCCCAGGCATCAAACCCAAAAATAATATTTTATATACATTGGTGTCTCATTACTTTTTTATCACTGTTTACAGAGCCTGAAGAAGAGAATCTTTATCAGAATGTACAACAAATAAAGACTCCTAACACACCAACAACAGTGCTGTAAGCCTACAGTGCAGGATGTATGTGATGGGATTTTCTTAAATCATGACTGAAGTAACTGTACATTCCAGGAACTTGTGTTTACTGATATACAACTGTTTATTTTTTGAAACAGATTAAAAAAAAAAAAAAAAGTACAGTTATTTAATCAGAAAAAAGGACGAATATAATGGTTTTGTGCATAATACCAATATTTTTACTTTGTTAAACAAAAAAAAAAAAAAAAAAACCTGATTTCTTGGGATGTAGTATTAATATGGTTGTAGTGATTCAAAGCACAGAATATTTCATTGTGATCATTATTTTTATACAAATATACCTCTTTCTGCAAGAATTATCCTATCATTTCTTGGTGCAAAAAAATATATATTTTTTTAAAAATGTGAATTCCTGTTCATTTCTATTGTTTAAAAGCCATGCATCTTTTTGAAACTTGATTTATAAATCAAAATAAATTATGAAAACTTGCTGACACAATCAAATTTGCAAAATGACTTACACTGAAGTATTTTTCAGTATTTCCTTAAAAATGACTTACACTGGAATATTTTTCACTATTTCCTTAAAAATGACTTACACTGAAGTATTTTTCACTATTTCCTTAAAAATGACTTACACTGAAGTATTTTTTCATCAAATCCTTTACTGAGTGTACAGCGTCATAAACCTTTTAATTCATTCTTTTTTTTTCACAAACTAATCAAACACAGGATGAGAAATACTTCAGTGACTTGGTGACAAAAAGAAGAAAATTACAAAAACAACTTATCAACCTGTAGTAGTAAAAAAAAAAAATAATAATAATTTTTAAAAATGTTTAAAATGTCATTAGTAGAGATAAATTAACAATTTTTGAAACTTGAAACTGAAATTCAGAATCGCCATTATTTTCATCATTGCTAGAACATTTTTAATTTGCAGAAATGTATATGCATATCATCACATTGTTATATGATGTGAAATGTGATTGAAAAACAAGAGACTATATACAGATATATATATATATATATATATAGATATTGGCAAAATCTGCTAATTTATAGACAGCTGGTACAAATATATTACAAAATAATAAAATCTGCAAAACATCCAAACCAAATTAGTAAATGACTTAGATGTACATAATAATAATAATAATAATAATAATGATAATAATAATAATAATAATAATAACAAAAACAATAATACTGATGATAATGATACTACTACTACTACTACTAATAATAATAATAATAATAACAACAACAAAAACAATAATACTGATGATAATGATAATAACAATAATAATAATAATAATAATGTCATAATAATAATAACACAGTTGATTACATAATTCTCTTTACTTAGATGCTTATATAATTAATTACAGCTATGCTGTAATATATCAACAGTAACATTATATCCAAAATAATAAGTTATTATTATAAGTTTTGGTATAGTTATATCTTTATCATAAGATATAAAAATCTATAAAGTGATGAAGGAAATGTCTGAAATTGTTATGCTAATGATTCAAAAAACATTAACAGAATATCAAAAATAGTTTTCATGTAAAATAATTTTCCAAAGCATTTGTTTTTTCAATAATAATAATAATAATAATAATAATAATAATAATAATAATAATAATAAAAGGAGAAAAAAAAAAAAAAAAAACAAAGAAAGAAAATGAAACAAATTGTGAAATTGATTGCTAAACTTTTAAAATAAATATTTCTTCTTCTTCTTCTTATTATTATTATTATTTTTATTATAATATATAATTTTTAATATCTCATATTTGTTATATAATAGTTGTATCTGTTAACTTGTTTTATCTGCTAATATATTACTTATTTTGTTATTGTTTTGATTACTGACCCCTAAAACTTATTTCATAATCAGAAAAGAAAATTTATTTATCATATCCTCATTAACTATGCAGTGATTTTGATCTATGCACACAAATATATATATATTTTCTATTTTTCTATGTTATTTTTATGCTTGATATATTCATATACAGATATATATATAGAGAGAGAGAGAGAGAGAGAGATATTTTTAATATATATTAACTTAGAGAATTCCTTTTATTGATAGTTGCTTTCATAACAATTGTATCATTTATACAAATTTTGATTTTCAGATACGATTTATTTTTTAATTTTGATTGTACTGTATGCATTTGAAATTAGTAGTATAACTGATCAGTCTAGTGCTTGAGAGATCCCTGACAAAAACTACTTATAAAGAGGTGGATTTTCAATTAAATATATAACACCTCAGTTTTACATATATGGCATATTTTTAATTTTGTTCATATTTAGAAATGAAAAGTTTCATATATATCAAATCTGTTTAGAGAAAAAAACAAAACAAAAGTAAAAACAGTGTAAAATTTCCCAATACAGCAATAAAATATTTTTTTTTTTTTTTTTTTTTTTTTTTGCTAATGTCTCACATTATAAAAACTTATTTCTTTTACATATTTCTTTTAAATGCTTCTTGAGGATTCAACTTTCAAAAGCATCTTTATTTTCAAGCTAATAAGTTTATATAATAATTTTATTCAAATGATCTCTAATTATTGTGTAGACGATATGTCTCATTTATGAATTTGTATTGTGAATTATTTTATTTATCAGTTGATTTGTTTCAAACGCTAACAAAATGTACTTTTACGAAACATTTTGCATTGCAGTGTGAAGATTAACAAACAAATTGAACATGATCTTAAATATTAGTTGTTTTTCTTTTGTTTTTTGGGGGTGATTTTTTAAATTTATTAATTTATTATTTTTGTTTGTTTGTTTGTTTGTTGCATTTCTTCTTCTTCTTCATTTTTTAAATGAAGAAACCTGCCAAAACAATCACACAAACACACTTAAAAAAAAAAGAAAACAATACTAATTGAGGAAATTAAAAGAAAAATCGCAGATTTTAACATTATACATAATAATTTTAGTAATTCTTCATGTTAATTAAGTAGAATTATAATGTGCAGATCTGTAATTTTTTAATAAATTGTTCTTATTATGTATGTCTTATTATAACCAGAGGTTGCAGAACTTAGGTAAAACATAACACATATTTGTGCACTTCATTATCAATAATAATTAAGAGAATTATAATGATAAAAAAAAAAGATAAAAAAAAAGCTTTTTGAGATACATATATATATATTTTTTTATTTGTGTACTTACAGGTAGAATATGTTAATACAATTTTAGAACTAAACGCTTTTACTGTTTAATAAATTGTTTGTTGTTTATTTCTGTTCAGTTTTTCATTATTTAATTTAAAATAGTGAACTATTATTATTATTATTATCACAAACTTATGCCGCTATAATGCATGTATCATAAATACAACAAGATGGCAATTTGGAAGAATAACCATAAAAGATGATGAAAATAATAATAATTATATAATATCACCAAATCCATACAATGGCACATGATAACCAAGTAATATTCAATAAATCAGTAGCATGGAGGGGGTATCGAAGGTGCGGCATGCAACGGGCATCCAAATGGGGTGGGGCATCCAATCAGAGAAAATAATTTAATAAATTTTGTTGATTTATATTTAAATCGAATAAAGTGTTTATTTTATGTTTCATCTGTGTTTACATATTCAAAATACCTTCCTTTCTCATAGTATTTCTCAGTACTAGGCCTTACAGTTGAGTCTTTGGGGGCCATACAATCAAGGAGCTGACCCTGGGCAACACCAGATCTCTGCACGCCACTGCTTATAATCTATCTCAAAAATGAAATCAGTTGTTTTAGTTGAGAGGGAGTGAAAAGATTAACATGGTAATCAGAGCTAGCTGTTATGAAGCACGTCTGCGACTGGCACGCTCTCTGAAAAAGCCAGAGACTGTGTCTGTCTCCTTAATGACCTCTGCTCCAAAATAAAAAAATAAAATAAAATAAAACAAAAAATAAAAAATAAAATAAAGCCAGGTTTCTCCAATTTAATGGTTACAAACTACGCATGTATGTTTATTTCTGATGGGTTCTGACACGGGTGGGTGGGGGGTAAAACATTGCCAAATTGAAAAAGTTAATACATTTATCTTATAAAACATTAAAAGTTCAGTTAGTTTATTAGTCACGCTTAAAATAAACCAGTGTGAAAATTTTGATTAAGGTAAAAATGTAGTTAGGAGAGGTGTTCCACAGCATAATTTTGTATCATGAACAATCATCCACACCTTTTTTTGTGTGTAAATAATAAATATTAAAAATATACAGAAAATCGACGTAAAATTGTTGGATGTGGAATGTTTAAAACCCCGATTTGGCGGTTTCCGAGCGTACACGGAAATTTCCAATCAAAATTTAATATGGCGGCGTCTGAAGCTTGCCGGTGCTTACGAACTTTTAAACATATATTCCTTCTTGATGCAATGAGATCCACATGGATTATTAACGTAATTTTTAAAATATATATATATATTTCTTTTTATCAAATATTATTACGACGTCGCCAGAAAAAAAAAAAAAAAAAATAATAAAAACAAAAAACAACATGAACATAATAATAATAATAATAATAATAATAATAATAATAATAATAATAATAATAATAATAATAATAATTTAAAAAAAATAAAAAATAATAAATTAAATAAATAAACAAAAACAAAAACAAAATATTTTTCACAGACATTGGCGCGTAAATATGAAGATGACTATTCTCATTAGGTACCTTAATGTTAATCTGCCAAAACTCCATAGCGGACAGTTCTGAGTGTTTCGGATATAATTAACATCTACGGCCGATGTTTCCCGAATGGTGTGGCCGAAGTTTCCCGAAAGAGAATGTGTTACTGTATGCATAAAACTATCGTTACATTAGATTTTAAGTTGATATTACGGGGGGAAAAAAAAATTTTACGTATATTACTTTGCAACTACAACCGAATTCGAAAATCAGTAATAATCAAATTTCAGTGGACAGTTTTATTTCATGCAGGCATTTATGTTTAATAATCTATATAAGCTCTCCAAATTAAAGTTTTGAACATATAATGTAAAAGTAACAGAGTTTTAACACAAATAATAGTCATACAGTGAAGGTACAAAATGTTTACAAGATATTTAGATTGAAGTCTGATGTAAAACATACGAAATATAGATTTATTTTAAATAATTCCAGAAACAGAAAACACAGGTAGGCATTATGTAAACGTTATATGGAAGACGTTGCTGATTTCAGTGACGTCCGATGTCACAGTATAAAAGCGACGTCAACAATGCAATGACGTGACTCCGGTAAATAACTTCGTAAGTGACAGGACTTGCACAATTTTGAATTTTTTTGTACTCGAAATATATTTTTCAAACACTTCATTACATTTTTGGAGTACAGTAAAATTATTTTTTTTTTTCAGATTTTGAGGACATAATCCACACAAATTTTAAATTTTATAGATGTTACAACATTGGGGTTCTTGATCGGAAACATTCACATTTGGCATTCAGGATATCTTTATCAAACTTGGTAGGTAAGTTTCACAAATGTACATTCCGATCTTTTTGTTTTGGCGAACCGTCTAAATTTGTGTCAAAATTTTGGTTTAAATTGATAAATTTTCGCCAACGCTTTTGAAACTAATAGTAAAACTAACATAGAGAGAGAGAGAGAAAAAAAAAAAAGAAAAAAAAAAAGAAAAAAGAGACAAAAACAATAATAATGATAATAATAGGAAACAAATAAATCATAACCCACAATCATTCGCCACCAGTAATAATAATAATAATAATAATAATAATAATAATAATAATAATAATAATAATATTAATAATAATAATAACAATAGGAAGAAGAAGAAGAAAATGATGAATGGATGAGAAAAATCAATGTTAATGATAATGATAATAGAAACAACAATAATGGTATATCTATTACTGTATTATATACAACTTCGTCTATTACCGCTACTACTACTACTACCACTCCTACTACTACTACTACTACTACTACTAATAATAATAATAATAATAATAATAATATTAATAATAATAATATTAATAATAATAATAACAATAGGAAGAAGAAGAAGAAAATGATGAATGGATGAGAAAAATCAATGTTAATGATAATGATAATAGAAACAACAATAATGGTATATCTATTACTGTATTATATACAACTTCGTCTATTACCGCTACTACTACTACTACCACTCCTACTACTACTACTACTACTACTACTAATAATAATAATAATAGAAGAAGAGCAATATAAATGATAATGATAATAATAAAAACAATAATTTAAAGATACTACTATTATTACTATCATTACTCCTATTTTCACTACTAACAATAATAATAATTACTGCCACTATTAGTACTACTACTACTACTACTAATGATGATAAGAAAAAGAAGAAAAGAAACATCATAGCATACTAAACAATAATGATCATAAGAAAAATTGTATAAATAGCAACAATGTTAATTGTAACTATGATAATAGTTACAACAGTAACAATAATAATAAGAAGAAGAAGAAGAAGAAGAAGAAAGAAGAATATTAATTCTAATGAGAATAATATAAACAATAATGTAGTACTACTACTACTGCCACTACCTCTGCTATTACTACTACTAATAAGAAGAAGATGAAGAACAAGAAAAGGAAAAGAAGAAAAAGAAGAAGAACAATGTTAATAATTATGATAAATGAATCAATAATAACAGTAGTTAATAAGAAGTAGAAAATGAAGAGCAATGAAAATGATCATAATAAAACATAATAGTATAAATAGTTAAGGAAGTTGCTGTAGTAGCAGTAGTAATTAAAAGGAGATTAATGTTAATGATAATTATCATAATAGAAACAACAGTAATAATAATAATAAGAAGAAGAAGAATATTAATTGTAATGAGAATAATAGAAACAATAAAAACAGTAGTTAATAATAATAAGTAGAAAATGAAGAGTAATGAAAATGATCATAATAAAACATAATAGTATAAATAGTTATAGATGTTGCTTTAGTAGCAGTAGCAGTAGTAATTAAAAGAAGGAGAGTAATGTTAATGATAATTATAATAATAGAAACAACCGTAATAATAATAATAATAATAATAATAATAATAATAATAATAATTATAAAAATAATAATAAGAAGGAGAAGAAGAAGAAGAAGAAGAAGAAGAAAAAGAAAAACAATATTAATTGTAATGAGAATAACAGAAACAATAAAAACAGTGGTTAATAATAATAAGAAGTAGAAAATGAAAAGTAATGAAAATGATCATAATAAAACATAACAGTATAAACAGTTAAGGAAGTTGATGTAGTAGCAGTAGCAGTAGTAATTAAAAGAAGGAGATTAATGTTAATGTTAATTATGATAATAGAAACAACAGTAATAATAATAATAAGAAGAAGAAGAAGAAGAAGAATATTAATTGTAATGAGAATAATAGAAACAATAAAAACAGTAGTTAATAATAATAAGAAGTAGAAAATGAAAAGTAATGAAAATGATCATAATAAAACATAATAGTATAAACAGTTATAGATGTTGCTTTAGTAGCAGTAGCAGTAGTAATTAAAAGAAGGAGAGTAATGTTAATGATAATTATAATAATAGAAACAACCGTAATAATAATAATAATAATAATAATAATAATAATTATAAAAATAATAATAATAATAAGAAGAAGAAGAAGAAGAAGAAGAAGAAGAATTGTAATGAGAATAATAGAAACAATAAAAACAGTAGTTAATAAGAAGAAGTAGAAAATGAAAAGTAATGAAAATGATCATAATAAAACATAATAGTATAAATAGTTAAGGAAGTTGTTGTAGTAGCAGTAGCAGTGGCACTGGTAATTAAAAGAAGGAGAGTAATTTTAATGATAATTATGATAATAGAAACAACAGTAATAATAATAATAATAATAATAATAATAATAATAATAATAATAATAAAAATAAGAAGAAGAAGAAGAATATTAATTGTAATGAGAATAATAGAAACAATAAAAGCAGTAGTTAATAATAATAAGAAGTAGAAAATGAAGAGTAATGAAAATGATCATAATAAAACATAATAGTATAAATTGTTATAGATGTTGCTTTAGTAGCAGTAGCAGTAGTAATTAAAAGAAGGAGAGTAATGTTAATGATAATTATAATAATAGAAACAACCGTAATGATAATAATAATAATAATTATTATTATTATAAAAATAATAATAAGAAGAAGAAGAAGAAGAAAAAGAAGAACAATATTAATTGTAATGAGAATAACAGAAACAATAAAAACAGTAGTTAATAATAATAAAAAGTAGAAAATGAAGAGTAATGAAAATGATCGTAATAAAACATAATAGTATAAATTGTTATAGATGTTGCTTTAGTAGCAGTAGCAGTAGTAATTAAAAGAAGGAGATTAATGTTAATGATAATTATGATAATAGAAACAACAGTAATAATAATAATAATAATAATAATAATAATAATAATAATAATAATAACAGTAATAATAATAAGAAGAAGAAGAAGAAGAAGAAGAAGAATATTAATTGTAATGAAAATAATAGAAACAATAAAAGCAGTAGTTAATAATAATAATAAGTCGAAAATGAAAAGTAATGAAAATGATCGTAATAAAACATAATAGTATAAACAGTTATAGATGTTGCTTTAGTAGCAGTAGCAGTAGTAATTAAAAGACGGAGAGTAATGTTAACGATAATGATAACAATAAAGACATAATAATAACAATAAATATAATAAAAGAAGTAGTAAGTAATAGCAGTGAAAAGAAGAAGAGTAATGTTAAGGATAATAATAATAATAAGAAGAAGAAGAAGATAATGATAGTCATAAGAAATACATGTTAATGATAATGGTAACAATAAAAACATAAAATTAGTAAATACAGGAGTACTTATTATAGTAGTAGTAGCTGTAGCAGTGACAATATGAATAAAATAAAGCAGAGAAAGAATAGTAATGTTAATGATAATAGTAAATATAATAATAGAGTAATAGTAGTAGTAGTAGTAGTAATAATAAGAAAATAAAGAAGTAGAAGACAAGAAATGGTTACTAGCAATGAATATAACAAAGTTATAGTAGTAATATTTGTGTTGTAGTAGTAGTAGTAGTAGTAGTAGTAGTAGTAGTAACAATAATAATAAGAAAATGAAGAAGCAGAAGACAAGAAATAGTAATCTTAATGATAATGATTACTAGCAATGAATATAACAAAGTTATAGTAGTAGTATTTGTGTTGTAGTAGTTGTAACAAGATGAAGAAGAAGAAGAGGAAGGGCAGTGTTAATGATAGTGATAATAATAAAACAATAATGGTAAATAGTAAATAATTATTGTAATAGTAGTAGTAGTACTAATAGTACTAATAAAATAATAAGAAAAAGAAGAAGAGGAAGAATATTTTTTATAATAATGAAAACATAATACAAAATTTAATAGTAGTAGTTATAGTAGAGGTAATAAGAAGAGTAATATTAATGTTAGTGATAATAATTTAAACATAAGAAAAATAATTAAATAGATTTATATGAAGAAAAAAAAAAAAAAAAAAAAAAAAAAAAATAACTATAAAACAGATAAATAGGTCTCACTGGTACCTTAAATGCAGCAACAAGGAGTCACCTGGTGAGTGATGACACCCCCACCTCAGAGTGGCTAATACAGGAACTCATATTTGAAAATGTGTTCTTGGGGGACTGTTCACCATAGGTACAGAACACAGTTATATCAATATTTTTACTTCTGTCAGTATATTACATGATTGCAATGTCTTCTGTAATATTATATATAAGTTTTGGTGAATGAGTTGTTTGAACATTTAAATTTCTTTGATGTTTCAGTGATAATATTATCCTACACAAAACAAAGTTATATTTATCAAAGAAACAAATTTGGTTACATTTCTAAAATTGTGCATTTGAAAAATGGATGAGTAAAAAGGAATAAGCTTAATTTAAATGTATTGCAAATTCCTAGCAAAAATAATTTGAAAGACATTAAAATAAAAATTCTAAAGCTTTTACTCATTTAATAATTTTAGTGTTTCTTATTAATTTTTTTTCTCAGTATGAATATCTTTTCTGCAGACAATAAATCATTGAAACTTGAAAGCAAATCTCCATCACTTACCAATTCACCTGTTTTGTTATTTCCCAATGCAAAACCTAGGTAATTGTATTAGAAACAAAATCAACACTGGATTTTTAAACAGAAAACAGTCCATAGGTACATTTGTGTGTGTGTTTGTGTTATCATTATTTATTTATTTATTTATTTATTTTTAGCTGTTTATATACTTGACATATAACATCTTAAACCCACACTTTCTTTTATTTTATACAAAATGTCTTAAACACAGCTATTGTGCCTTTATTTCATACATAACACCACTCATTTCTCTTGTATTTTATACAAAATATCTAAACACAACCACAGTGTCTTTTATTTCATACATAACATCATAACCCCACTAGTTTATCTTGTATTTTGTATATAATTATGCTTTAGTCCTGACATGCCCATTTAATTTCATGCAACATGCCAACCTTGTTAGTCTCCCTTATATTTTATATGTAGCATACGAACCCAACCACACTCCCTTATTTGATGCTTGTTGTGAGAAGCCTATCATTCTCCTACGTATCTGATATGCACGGTCCCATATATACCAGCTTCGTCTTCTTCTTTTTTTTTTTCTTTCACGTACATAAACAATAAATAAATAAATAATTAAAATTAAAACTTAATAAAAAAATAAATAAAAAATAAAAATCAGTAAATAAATAAAAGGTATAAAAATAAATCTACAGAAGGGATGCAGACTAAATCATAATACATTTACCTGTATTTTGAAATGTAAGATTAACGTAGCCATACAACGAAACTGTCGTCGAAAGACATGATCGTCTGCTGTTATCTTCGCGCACTTGTCAAAATGTGTTGTGGGGAAATTGTTAATCCTCACATAAGTAAATAAAGATGTACAAAATTATGTGATTAATTTATCAAATATCACAACAATTTCTTCAATACTGCTACCAATAGGAAATGAAAGTATATTTTGTAACCACGAACATCTTAAATGTAGTAAAACGGAGTTTTCAGCAGTGATGACGTCATTAACAAATTGCTTACTGCTTGGCGGATATTTAATTTCTGTAAATATGGACAAGATTGTTTTCTCAGGTTTGAAAGACAAAATCATTTTGAAATTAGATTTTTCTTCTACGTTTTTTTTTTGTTTTAATTTTTGCTATGGATAATAGTAGGTATGTGGACAAACCCCACTAATCTGAAAATAAATAAGACAGTTGGGTAGAGCTTGTAAACCACTTTAAAATGATACCAAGATCAAGTGAATATGCAAAAAACTAAGGAAGTAGCAGCAATTTTAAACCCCCTAAAAAGCAATTTTTTTCGTCCGATTAAACGCTATATTATTAATAGGTAATGAATTTCATTGTGTTTATTAGAAACAACAGCGGTGATGATGATAATGGTGACGATGATGTTGATAATAATAATAATAATAATAAATTAATACAAGTTAGTAATGTCTGCATTTCTTTTTCGCCGCCCAGACAATATCAGTGGTCACAGTCAACCTTTTTAAGGAGGGAAATGCAACAAAAACAAAAATGAAAGATAACTCTGTTAGTCATCGTTTCCGGATATCTTTTGACATGATATAACATAAATACGTAGGAAAACAGTGTGTGTCATCGTTCATTTTGAACAAATGCAAACGTCAGTATACAATCACGATATACACAGAGATATGTAATTTTTTATTATAATTTACTTTAGGCAAGAACTCTGAAGATGTAAACCAGAGTTAAACCGGTAATCTTGCATTAAAATTCATAACAATAATAATTTAATAATAATAATAAAAAGTGGTACAAAACAGTATAAGTCCGCTTTCGTTTTTTGACACAAGGACTTGACGGAGGCATCTCTTGCATAACCGGTGTTAAAGATAAATGTGCCCAGAAACTGAAAAGTAGTCAGTTATATATTTTTTATCACTTGATCAGGTCTTTACCAAGTTTAATATTAAAATATATTTATCTGTCTTTATTATAAAATATATACTTACTGAATTTTAATCCTAACGTTTTACTGTAATATTATTAGAAAATACCACTTTATATTATTATTTATTTACATATTTATTAAAATGAACTGATCAGTTGTATCTTTTGTGCCAGGTGTAAGTGATAACAGATAAAGAACAGTTGTCAGTTGTAAAAAATAATTATGTCACAGAAAAAAAAAATCAGTTGTAAAAACAAATGGGCATGGTATATTCAATACAGAGAAACCTATAAAATGAAATAAAAATATTAATGTATTATATTATGGTAGATTAAAATTAATGTTTGAAAAAGAAACCTCTGATTAAAGTTAACAGTTATGTACTATGTAAAAATATTAGAAATATACACATTTCCCATATTGTCTGGTTTTAATGTGTGTGTGTGCGTGTGTTCATGTATGCACTTTCACACACTAAATATTCTTTATTTTATAGGAGATGGCACTGGCAAATCCTCATATATCTGTTACAAAACCTCAGAATGAGCTAACTATCTTGATTTAATCAAGTATGGAGAACAAGAGAAAAGAAATTGCAGAATTGTTGGATCTTCCATCGGAAATACTGCTTCTTATTTTGTCCTCTGTCAACTTTGACGATTTGTTCAGGTGATGAAATAAATGAAAGTCTTTATTAATTACCAGCCTGTCATACATTCTGATAATTTAGTTGGGTTGTAGTGAAGATAAATTAATGGAAACAATAAATTTATATTCTTTTCTTATTCATTTATTAATTTTAAAGACTATTTACTGGTGTCTTGTTGAAAATGAAATTTGCGAGGACAGTTTGGTTATGTGTTAAAGGTAAATAATAATATTTTGATGACAATTTTGTGACTTTGGTGACTCTAAAATCTGACTCCATAGGATATGTATTTAGCAGTATAATTTTCATTTAACTTTGATTTATTAATTAAAACAAATAACTCTTGGCTTAAAAATGCATTAGAAAATGTATAGAAGTAAGTGGATTTCATTTTGAACATGTATTATAAATGATAATTGATAAATTAAAAAAAAAAGTCCTAGTGGACTTTGCCTTGGAGCCAGATGTTTGGCACACCCAGTATTTGAACTTGTGAGTTGTAATATTTCTAATCATTTTAATATTATTACTAATACATGTTCTTCACTAATAATTTAAAATCATTTTTTTAATACATGTTTATGCACATGGTTGACTGCTGTGAAATTTTAATATATGTTTCTAATATGAGTAATGTTTTATAATCATGGTAAATGTATTATATACTTATATAATATATATTTATTATAAGAGGAAATACATTAACAGTTAAAGTGTTATTATAATAAGAGGAAATATATATATATATTTCTATTAACAGTTAAAGTGATATAAGTATGTAATACGTATTTATAATAACAGTAAATATGTTACATATGTAATAGTTGTAATATATATTTCAGTCAACAGTAAATGTTATAATTATGTAATGTATATTTATCAAAATAGCAGTAAATACGTTAATGTTATATAATATGTATTCCTAATGTATAGCAGTAAATGTGTTATATTTATGTTTACGGTATTTTTTGTATATTTGTAAATGTTTTTCAGGTTATCCGAGGTGTGCCGTCGACTCTATGACGTCACCTGTAATGAAAATTTGTGGAAGAATCAATGTCACGTTCAGTTTCTTCTTGACACGTAAGTGATTGCTTTACATAAATTAAAGTATCAGAGATTTTTTTTTTTAAAGCTTTTTTATAAGGACTTTTTGTCTTCCTGGAAATATCCACTGTTACTGGAAGTGATAATGATTTTGTATCGCTCGTTTGTTACAGCATATATAAATAACAGTAAAAATTTAGATTCAGGTGTTGAGGAAAAAAGTATCTGTAAATGATAGAATTAATCAGTTTTACATTATTTTGTTGTGAAGATTATACAAGTGATAATATGTTCTGATGCTGTCACAGTTATAAAAGAACAAACATATTTGTAACCTAAACAAATACTAAAAGGTGTAAGTAACTGACATGTATGTTTAAGCATATATCTCCACACGAAGGAGTGTTTTTATGTTGTTCTTGTTACCTAATGCTGGTGTATGATCAGATATGAACACAACAATCACAGAAAGGTAATTGTAAATGCAGGTTCATTATAAAAACAAAATTTAAAAAAACACACCCAAAAACATCATTATCGTGGTTTTCTTGTAGTCCATTTTGATTTAGAATCACATCACAAGTTTTTTCTTATAATACCAATATTATTTATTGGCCAATATGTAATAGTAGCTAGTCCATAACCTTGGTTACTTGAGGTGCACATTGCAATATATATATATACATTTTATATATTATATTGCAATGTGCACCTCAAGTAAAGGGTTAAATTTTTTATTCAGACCAGTATATGAAGTCTCTCTCTCTCTCTCTCTCTCTCTCTCTCTCTCTCTCTCTCTCTCTCTCTCACACACACACACACACATACACACACACACATTAAAAGCATAGTTTTAAGATAAATGAAAATAATGGTGTGTGTATCACTGCCAGGTACATGAGGTAATCTGTTTTAAATCGCAGGTGTCCTGAAGATCTCAGCTGGAAGCAGCTTTTCCTGAGATACCACAGCGAGTATGGACAGTGTATCCCGGTGTACAGAACAGTACGCGAGGCATGGAACAAGATCGAGAAGGTTCTAGAAACAATGGACGAAGAGAAATCTCCACAACTGAACGGTGATTAAATTAAATAAGAAAGTTACAAGTCCAAGCGTCTCCTCTTATGTATGCAAGGAAAGGTTCTAGAATTTTGTGATTTCAAAATTCAGGTCAAGAATATTTTAGAAAATGGCGCAAATCTATGATGTTAATGAAAAGTGTTTAAATGTTAAAAGGAATAATACAGCAAAAAAAAAACACAAAAAAACCAAAGAAGTGAAAACTGTACTTTTTAAGTTCATTAATATAATACTAAAAGAATAAAACTAACCATTTCAGTATAATGCACAAAATTTAATAATGAATCAATGATATTTTACTCTAGAATAACAGTGAATTGTCCCGGATATATCCTTGAAATGTAATAAATTGTAATGTGTTTAGAAATGTTAAAACTTAATAGGGACTGCGTCTGAATGTTTTGAGTTCTCATCATAAGTTTTAGGGTTTATCAGATCAATCCCCCTTGCATCTGCTTATCAGTTTTGTCGTTACTGCTCTACTAGTTGTTACTGGAATCTGAGTCAGGTGCTTTTGTCTCTTGGGGGAAAATATATTTAAAAAAGATCCCTTTCTGCTGATACAGACGTATCCTTGAATTTGGGTCATATAATGGCATGAAACACATCCAAAAAATGTTTCTCCAAAAAACAACTTTGATACCTGTTGCATATGATTTACATATGGATAATATACCAATAACACATTCTCTTCAAATTTTTTTTTTTTTTTTTGACTTTAATACCTTTACAGTCATAAAGAAGCAGGCTTTAATACTTATCTTCTTAATGACTGTAACTGAATTTTGAGGTACTTAATCATAACCTTAAATGTTGCCATCCATGATTCTGTTTGAGAATTTCAGTGCTGAGTTGCTTCTAAAAGTATTCCGTCTCATAAAACGTTTGATGGTAATAATTTTATTTGTTAAATCTGTTCCAAAACTGATCAGTGAACTGGGATTGATTTTCAGGTCCAGCCACTGAAGAAGAAATCCGAGCGGCAGAAAGCAGAATGCACTGCAGATTTCCAGATGATCTTCGCTGTTCTTTGAAAATACACAACGGCCAGAGACTGGAAGGGTTTGGGTGGGTTACAGAACAGAGATCTCTCTTTACTTTAATAAAAGTGTTCTTATAAACAACAGTAAATAAATACATTTTTATTTTTAACTGTTTAGCATTTTTGTTAGGACATGAAAATTGTTAGCAGTGAATATATATATATATAATGGATAGAAAACTGGTTTAATAAAAATAAAAGGACTGTCTTTCCATCTAACTAGTCTGTCTTTCAGTCTGTCTGTCTTTATATCTACTTATCAATCTGTGTTTTAATCTATCTATCTATCTCTATATAGGTAACAGTAAAAATCAAACAGTGCAGAAAAAACAAATTTATATATATATCATTAACATAAACAAAGAATGTTAATACTCTTCTAGAATTATGCATCTTCAAACTTCTAATACTCTTTTAAAATTGACATTTGACAACTGTTAATTTTGAAATATACTTTCTCAAAAGATACATGTTAAAATTTAATTTTTTCGAGATACATGCTAAAATTTAATTTATACCCAAAGATATATTTTAAAATTACTTGTCTCCAACGACACATGCTAAAATTTAATTTTATACAAGGGAATAATTTACCATGTACTAATCACTAAAGATATTTTTTCAACTACTCATTAAACATTTTTGATTCCATCAGAAAATTAAGTTGCTGAAACAAATAACAACAGTAATATTATGTAAAATAATAATATAATATAACATACTATAATGGGCTTTTTTTTATACTTTCTTAATATTATATTTTAATTTCGATATTTTTACTTTTGTTTTGCAGACTTTATGGTTCTGTCACTATATCCAGCTACTTTCAGTCACAAAGCATTCTAGATTGTAACTTCATGGCCGATCATTTTGAAGTAAGAAAATATTTTTGACTATCTTAACGAGCAGCGTTTGATAAATCTACCAGATTCATTTTATTATTATGAGAAGAATTAAAATAATTTGGATGCTGAAGAAACCTGACAGATGATAAATAAACATTTATTTTAAATTATTTAAATCATTTTTCCATTTCATTCTGTATAATTCATTCATTTAATGATATTAATAACATATTATTATTATTATATTTTTTGTTTTATTTGATTTTAGGTGGGTAATAGAGTTTTACAGTCAGATGGTCACATGATCAGTTTCCACTGTTTGTGTCCTGTTCTTTTGAGCACCTTGTTTTAACTTTTTTGATTTTTTTTTTTTTCTTTCTATAAATTAAAAAAACAAAATGATATCAGTGATGGGTAAAAAAAATCAATTTTCAGAAATATAAACATTATCAACAATTAAATGGTGAGAGAAAAAAATTTTGAATGTTGAAATAAAATGTGTTGACAATTAAAAAAAATTGTAGTATTATTATTATTATTTTTTTGTTTTGTTTTGTTTGTTTGTTTGTTAAGAAAGACATTGGCAAAACTGCAGGCTCAGTGCCCATAACTTTCTGTAACAGAAGTGACAGTTCTCAGTACCTGGCCATTTTGCCCACAGCTGGCTACCCAGTAGGACGAGTGTACATCCCTGTGAAAGACCACGTCTCAGATAAACACGATTACGATCACTTCATTACAGGTAAATCACAGGTTCACGTTCTTCGTTTCGTGATTTGGTTATTGTTTTTCTTGGGTGTGTTATTTTTATTTCATTTTTTATTTTTTTTTTTTTTTTTTTTTATTATAATTTATGTTTCTTGATTTGTGATGTTTATTCAGAAACTGTCTCGTTTTTCTCAAATGTTTGCTGTAATTATAATGTACGCGCACACACACACACACACACACACACACACACACACACATGTATTCATATAAACACATACTGATGCACATAGACACATACACAAATTAAAACACCCACGCACACACAAATACTAATACACACGCACACAATGCTTTGAATTTTAATAAATGAAGTATCAAACTTTGCTATTATTCTTGTTGAATTTAGAACAGTTGTAATTTCCTTGTATCAAACAGAAAATCTTTTACTTTGGTGCACATAGGGAGTATTGTGTTTTCTTTTTATTTGTTGTTTGTTTTGTTTTATTGAGTGGTTGGGGTTTGTGTGTTGTTGTTTTTTTAAATTATTTTCTTTTTGTTTTGTTGTCTTTTTTTCTTTTGACTGCAGATTTTTACCAAAGACATTATTTGTTGTCTGTTTTGTTTTAGTCTTTTTTTTTTAATTATTATTTTATTATTTTATTTATTTATTTGTTTATTTATTTGTTTATTTCTTTGTTTCTTTGTTTCTTTGTTTGTTTCTTTCTTTCTTTATTAATTAATTAATTTATTTATTTACTTTTGTATTTATTTATTTATTTGTTTGTTTTTATTATTGTTTTGTTTTTTAAGTTATTTAATTTTTTTGTTTTTTTTATTACGTTTTTTTTTTAAATATTTTATTTGTTGTATGTTTTGCGGGTTATTTTTAACATTATTTGTTGTTATGCAGTATTGTCTTTTATTTTATTTGTTGTTTTTATGTTTTATTGTGGGTTTTTTGTTGTGTTTTTTTAATTTTGTTTGAATTTGATTTAATTTAATTTATTACTTGTTGTTACTATTAGTTTATATTATATTACATTATTACATTACACTATTTTATTTTATTTTATTTTATTTTATTTTATTTTATTTTATTTTATTTTATTTTATTTTATTTTATTTTATTTTATTTTACTATTTTATTTTATTATTTTTATTTATTTATTTATTTTATTTTTATTTTTTTTTTTTTTATAATTAATTTTTTAAATTTTATTTTGTATTTTTGTATTTATTTTATTTTATAATTATTTTATATAATATTATTGTTGTTATTTGTTTCAGGAAGTTCGTTTTCTCAGTGGCTTGCTGACCTTGCAGAGAAACTTAGCAACTTTTATCCAAAAATACAGGGAATTTATTTCCGGTCAGTTTACTGTTATTATTTTCATTTCTTTTACTAAAGTTTATCTGTGTGTCAACATGAGTAAAATACATTTATTTCTGTTATTATTGACACAGACCCTGCAAAACAAAAGAAACAACTTGTCACTGTTTTTATGATTAAATCTTTGTTAATAATAAAGTTTGACAAAATTTCAAAAATTCAGTACAGACTGAGTTATTGTAAAGCTGCAACATTGTTTAGTAAACGTTTTGTTATTTCTGGATG
>CM022665.1:47032101-47059601 GCA_012295275.1 Chrysomallon squamiferum
AGAAGGAAACTATCTACTTTCTCAGTTACTGCAGTGACCCCCTCATTCACTGTTAGTTTGTAATGTTTCAAGACTGACACGAGGTCTCATGTACGTTTTCTTATCTATCCACTGAAAAAAATATCCGTAGAGAACCATGTGTAAAGCTTTTCAGTTAAGGTAATCTTCACTGACTGGATTCCTGGTCCAGCACTTCAGTAAAGCATCTTTGCATTCTTAATGCTTCACTAGAATGTGTTTCAGTCTGTTCGCTCAACACTAAAGCGGTTTTCAATTATTACTCAAGTTCCCAATGATTTTAAAATAAAATGCATGTGGCTTTCACAATTTTCAAATATTTATTTATATTTAAATAATAATAATAATAATAATAATAATAATAATAATAATAATAATAATAATAATAAAAACTTCTCTAAGAAAGTAAATATAACGTAATATAAAGAAAAAATATATAATGGAATTAAATCTGAATTTTATTTATTTATTCATTTCTTTATTTATTTATTTTTGCATAATGCGGTAACAGGGAGATCTCATATTAAAAAAGAATTTCAGTTTCTCATAATCAAACAAAAAAAAGTTAATGATAAAGAAGAAAAAATAAAAATAAAATACATTTTAAAAAAATATGAAAGAGAAAGAATAAGAAAAAAATAAAAAGCGCGTATGAAAAGATGGAAAAGAAAAGAAAGGAAAATAAAACGTGAAAATAAAAAATATCCTTTGTACGTTAAATTAATTACAAATTAAAAAGTGTAGTTTAATTAGACGCAAAATATACTTGAGAAATGATACAGAAAGAAAAGAAGAAAAAATTAAATAATGTAAAAAGAAAAAAGTTACAATAATTTTTACATCAGATAAATCAACAATTCATTAAATTATGCATAGTAAAACATTAGACATAATTGTCAAAACATTTTCCACATTTATTATTTACTTTGAATACTTTTCCAGCTTCATCATTAAATTATTTTATACAAGTAGATTTTTTTTTTTATATACTAGAGATAAATTTTCGATTTATAATTTTAACAAAACTTTCTTTTCTTCTGTCATTTTGTTTTAACTTTTTTAAACTATGAATTTTTAATTTATTTATTTATTTATTTTTTTGTTGTTGTTGTTTTTCTTTTAGGATTTCGAAAAACAAAGATATTTCAGAATACATATACATCTAGCTAAAACAAATAAAATAAAAATAAATAAATAAAACTGCGTAGTAGTGTTTTATGATCAAATTATGTTTTCCTCTTTTCAAATTCCAGAGTTTTATGGTTTAGTTTATTATTTCAGAAAAATCTCTTGGAGTCACCTGTACTGATACAGTGGAATGTTCTGATCCTAACGCTGAATGTGCTAGTGGTGTCTGTAGTTGTAAAACAAACTTCTATAAAGACACTCAAAACAGTTGTCAACCAAGTACGTTAAACGAAATGAAACGTCACTTTATTAAAAAAAGAAAATAATAAACACGAAAATATAATATCTATTATGATTATATAGTGACAAACTACCTGAATTACGTAATTTTTGCATTTATACAAGTATCTTTTTATTTATTTATTTATTTATTTATATAATGTGGTATTTAATTATTTATATTATATGGTTACTAATAATTTCAGGTTTATAACTACTATGAAATATTTTCTTCATTTTTGAAAAGAATACTTTTCAGAAATATAAATAACTATGAAAGAAAATTTAAAAAAAAAAGAAAAAAACAAATAGAAATGAAAAAATTGGTTTTAATTTTTTTTAAATAAACGGAATTTCATTATATTGTGCGATTTAGATAAATACAAAAGCACTTAATAATAGAAATTTCTTTGAAAACCATTATTTCAAATACCACTCAAATGTTTTGGTTTTCGTTTTTGTTGTTGTGTTTATTGTTTTCAGAATACTATTCCAGTGTTTTATGGTTTATTTTATTATTTCAGAAAAATCTCTTGGAGTCACCTGTACTGATACAGTGGAATGTTCTGATCCTAACGCTGAATGTGCTAGTGGTGTCTGTAGTTGTAAAACAAACTTCTATAAAGACACTCAAAACAGTTGTCAACCAAGTACGTTAAACGAAATGAAACGTCACTTTATTAAAAAAAGAAAATAATAAACACGAAAATATAATATCTATTATGATTATATAGTGACAAACTACCTGAATTACGTAATTTTTGTATACTTATTTATCTATTTTTATTAATATCATATGGTTACTAATTATTTCAGGTCTATAACTACTAAGAAATATTCTCTTTACTTTCCAAAAGAATATATTTCAGATACAAATAATTATGAAAGTTATTTAAACAAAGAAGAAAAAACAATAGAAATGAAAGAAAATGAATAATCTTTTTTTTTAAACGAAATTTCATTATATTGTGCGATTTAGATAAATACAAAAGCACTTAATAATAGAAATTTCTTTGAAAACCATTATTTCAAATACCACTCAAATGTTTTGGTTTTCGTTTTTGTTGTTGTGTTTATTGTTTTCAGAATACTATTCCAGTGTTTTATGGTTTAGTTTATTATTTCAGAAAAATCTCTTGGAGTCACCTGTACTGATACAGTGGAATGTTCTGATCCTAACGCTGAATGTGCTAGTGGTGTCTGTAGTTGTAAAACAAACTTCTATAAAGACACTCAAAACAGTTGTCAACCAAGTACGTTAAACGAAATGAAACGTCACTTTATTAAAAAAAGAAAATAATAAACACGAAAATATAATATCTATTATGATTATATAGTGACAAACTACCTGAATTACGTAATTTTTGCATTTATACAAGTATATTTTTATTTATTTATTTATTTTTTATTTAATTTATTTATTAATGGTAATTTATTTATTTTATTATTAGGTAATTAATATAATGTGGTTACTAATAAATTCAGATTTATAACTACTATGAAATATTTTCTTCATTTTTGAAAAGAATACTTTTGAAATATAAATAACTATGGAAGAGAATGTAAAAAGAAAGGAAACAAAACAATTTTCATTGTTTATTGTGTTTTTACAATTTATTTTAAGAAACGGAATTTCACTATATTGTTCGATTTACATAAATAGAAAAATTACTTCATAATAGAAATTCTTTAAAAAACCTTTATTTTTATTTTCCTTTTTGTTGTTGTTGTTGTGATTGTTTTCAGAATACTATTCCAGTGTTTTATGGTTTAGTTTATTATTTCAGAAAAATCTCTTGGAGTCACCTGTACTGATACAGTGGAATGTTCTGATCCTAACGCTGAATGTGCTAGTGGTGTCTGTAGTTGTAAAACAAACTTCTATAAAGACACTCAAAACAGTTGTCAACCAAGTACGTTAAACGAAATGAAACGTCACTTTATTAAAAAAAGAAAATAATAAACACGAAAATATAATATCTATTATGATTATATAGTGACAAACTACCTGAATTACGTAATTTTTGTATACTTATTTATCTATTTTTATTAATATCATATGGTTACTAATTATTTCAGGTCTATAACTACTAAGAAATATTCTCTTTACTTTCCAAAAGAATATATTTCAGATACAAATAATTATGAAAGTTATTTAAACAAAGAAGAAAAAACAATAGAAATGAAAGAAAATGAATAATCTTTTTTTTTAAACGAAATTTCATTATATTGTGCGATTTAGATAAATACAAAAGCACTTAATAATAGAAATTTCTTTGAAAACCATTATTTCAAATACCACTCAAATGTTTTGGTTTTCGTTTTTGTTGTTATTGTTGTGATTGTTTTCAGAATACTATTCCAGTGTTTTATGGTTTAGTTTATTATTTCAGAAAAATCTCTTGGAGTCACCTGTACTGATACAGTGGAATGTTCTGATCCTAACGCTGAATGTGCTAGTGGTGTCTGTAGTTGTAAAACAAACTTCTATAAAGACACTCAAAACAGTTGTCAACCAAGTACGTTAAACGAAATGAAACGTCACTTTATTAAAAAAAGAAAATAATAAACACGAAAATATAATATCTATTATGATTATATAGTGACAAACTACCTGAATTACGTAATTTTTGCATTTATACAAGTATCTTTTTATTTATTTATTTATTTATTTATTTATTTATTTATTTATTAATATAATTTTTTATTTATTTATTTATTAGGTAATTAATATAATGTGGTTACTAATAAATTCAGATTTATAACTACTATGAAATATTTTCTTCATTTTTGAAAAGAATACTTTTGAAATATAAATAACTATGGAAGAGAATGTAAAAAGAAAGGAAACAAAACAATTTTCATTGTTTATTGGGTTTTTACAATTTATTTTAAGAAACGGAATTTCACTATATTGTTCGATTTACATAAATAGAAAAATTACTTCATAATAGAAATTCTTTAAAAAACCTTTATTTTTATTTTCCTTTTTGTTGTTATTGTTGTGATTGTTTTCAGAATACTATTCCAGTGTTTTATGGTTTAGTTTATTATTTCAGAAAAATCTCTTGGAGTCACCTGTACTGATACAGTGGAATGTTCTGATCCTAACGCTGAATGTGCTAGTGGTGTCTGTAGTTGTAAAACAAACTTCTATAAAGACACTCAAAACAGTTGTCAACCAAGTACGTTAAACGAAATGAAACGTCACTTTATTAAAAAAAATAATAATAATAAACACGAAAATATAATATCTATTATGATCAAATAGTGACAAACTACCTGAATTACGTAATTTTTGTATACTAATTTATCTATTTTTATTAATATCATATGGTTACTAATTATTTCAGGTCTATAACTACTAAGAAATATTCTCTTTACTTTCCAAAAGAATATATTTCAGATACAAATAACTATGAAAGTTATTTAAACAAAGAAGAAAAAACAATAGAAATGAAAGAAAATGAATAATCTTTTTTTTAAACGAAATTTCATTATATTGTGCGATTTAGATAAATACAAAAGCACTTAATAATAGAAATTTCTTTGAAAACCATTATTTCAAATACCACTCAAATGTTTTGGTTTTCGTTTTTGTTGTTGTGTTTATTGTTTTCAGAATACTATTCCAGTGTTTTATGGTTTATTTTATTATTTCAGAAAAATCTCTTGGAGTCACCTGTACTGATACAGTGGAATGTTCTGATCCTAACGCTGAATGTGCTAGTGGTGTCTGTAGTTGTAAAACAAACTTCTATAAAGACACTCAAAACAGTTGTCAACCAAGTACGTTAAACGAAATGAAACGTCACTTTATTAAAAAAAGAAAATAATAAACACGAAAATATAATATCTATTATGATTATATAGTGACAAACTACCTGAATTACGTAATTTTTGCATTTATACAAGTATCTTTTTATTTATTTATTTATTTATTTATTTATTTATTTATTTATTAATATAATGTGGTATTTAATTATTTATATTATTAGGTAATTAATATAATGTGGTTACTAATAAATTCAGATTTATAACTACTATGAAATATTTTCTTCATTTTTGAAAAGAATACTTTTGAAATATAAATAACTATGGAAGAGAATGTAAAAAGAAAGGAAACAAAACAATTTTCATTGTTTATTGTGTTTTTACAATTTATTTTAAGAAACGGAATTTCACTATATTGTTCGATTTACATAAATAGAAAAATTACTTCATAATAGAAATTCTTTAAAAAACCTTTATTTTTATTTTCCTTTTTGTTGTTGTTGTTGTGATTGTTTTCAGAATACTATTCCAGAGTTTTATGGTTTAGTTTATTATTTCAGAAAAATCTCTTGGAGTCACCTGTACTGATACAGTGGAATGTTCTGATCCTAACGCTGAATGTGCTAGTGGTGTCTGTAGTTGTAAAACAAACTTCTATAAAGACACTCAAAACAGTTGTCAACCAAGTACGTTAAACGAAATGAAACGTCACTTTATTAAAAAAAAAAAAGAAAATAATAAACACGAAAATATAATATCTATTATGATTATATAGTGACAAACTACCTGAATTACGTAATTTTTGTATACTTATTTATCTATTTTTATTAATATCATATGGTTACTAATTATTTCAGGTCTATAACTACTAAGAAATATTCTCTTTACTTTCCAAAAGAATATATTTCAGATACAAATAATTATGAAAGTTATTTAAACAAAGAAGAAAAAACAATAGAAATGAAAGAAAATGAATAATTTTTTTTTAAACGAAATTTCATTATATTGTGCGATTTAGATAAATACAAAAGCACTTAATAATAGAAATTTCTTTGAAAACCATTATTTCAAATACCACTCAAATGTTTTGGTTTTCGTTTTTGTTGTTATTGTTGTGATTGTTTTCAGAATACTATTCCAGTGTTTTATGGTTTAGTTTATTATTTCAGAAAAATCTCTTGGAGTCACCTGTACTGATACAGTGGAATGTTCTGATCCTAACGCTGAATGTGCTAGTGGTGTCTGTAGTTGTAAAACAAACTTCTATAAAGACACTCAAAACAGTTGTCAACCAAGTACGTTAAACAAAATCAAACATCACTTTACTAGAAAGGATAAAACAATTTAGATTATAATGTAACAAACAACATAAATTAGGTATTTTCTCAATTTGTACAAGAAAGTTTTTATTTTATAAACTTGTATACTAATATATTAAGTTAGAAATATTATTAAAACGTTCCTTCGCTTTTTCAAGAGAATGTATGATATATATAGGATGAAAAGATAATAAATAAATAAAAACTTAAATAAATATGTAAATAAATCAATAAATCAATCAAGATATAAACGCACCGAACTTTCTTCCGTTTTTGTTAAAATGAGATTATTGAGTAAAATATATTTTGGACTGAAATATTTTACAATATATTCTAAAACATCCTGGTTGTTTCTGTTATTAATACATTGAAATTATTGTGAAAAGAAATATATTAACAAAATAAAATAGTTTGTTAAAAATATATCTGAACATACATTATTTCGCAGAAACCGTTTTATTTTTATTTTGGTTTTTTTTTTTGTGTTTTTTCCTATGGATATTTCAGATTTCTCTGTTTGATCATGGAGAAAATACATTTGCAAGCAATAAGTCAAAATGTTAACGGTTATTAAAATGGAAACAATGTCCAATTTAAGGCGTGTAACTTTCATTAAAGAAAAAAAATAATAGATGCATGTAAATTTGTAAAAGCCAGTTACAAGGTTTTGTCAGTTCGTTAAACCAGTCAAGCCTCTAGAGTAGGTGTAAGTTTAACGTTAATGATTTTCGTAATCATCACGAAAAGTCTTATCTGTATATATAACTATGGAAAGTTTCAATCAAATTGTATATTAGCTAAATCGCATATAGAAATAAAAATGTTTGAAACAAAGAAAAACAATATTATCTATGACTTTGTGTTGTGCATCTAGGCAGCTACGTGAAATATGACTAATATCAGAAATGTGTTTTATTTATTATAACAGAATGTACAAATCACACATGAGTTCATGCAGGTTATGTTACACTTGAATTTCAGTTGATAAGTTGAAAGTAGCTGACCTCAAACAGAAGTCTTCAACCCTCACATCAGTGACAGTTCAATGGACTTCGCCAACAGACACGTCTGCTGTGAGTGGATACACTGTGTCGTGGACACCAGTTACAGGTTCTGGTAGTCTGAGTATTGAGGCAGGAAAGTCAGAGGCAACAATCAGTGGACTTCAATCTGGAGCAGAGTACTCTGTCACCGTGAAAACACTCATCTCTCATTTGGGACAAGAGGTAACCTCAACACCAGCACAAGTTAGAACAAGTAAGTGTTTATTTTTCTAATTCATTCACATCCACCTTAGAGAAAGACGTCACTTAATGACGAAAATTACATAAAATGTGATGATGATAATGTAAACAGTGGTTAAATTTATAATAAAAATACAAACAGTGTTTAAATTTATGATAACATAAACAATGGTTAAATTTATGATCATAATAACATCAACAATTGTCACATTTATTATAATAATACAAATATTGGTTAAATTTATAATAATAATAATAATACAAACATTGGTTAAATTTATGACAATAACATAAACAATGGTTAAATTCCCAGTAATAATATAAATGTGGTTCAATTTAATAACTGTTATGTTTTTATTTTATAATATTATGTCAGGGTTCATATTTTTCTTTTTTCATTACATTTGAGGTGCTGTTTTGTTTCTCTTTATCTATGTATAATGCCAAAAAATGAATAAATATTTTGCATTATAAAGTAAAACAAAATGTTCCTTTCAGTTAGCATGTTTCTTGTGTCACCATTTCTTTGGTATATTTTAAATGTTCTTTTTAAACTTTATTTTAGATGTTTTCTTTAGATATTTTATATTACTACATGTATGTTTGATAAATGTTTGTTGCAGCAACAACCATTTTGCTTTAATTTTGAATTTTCATTTCTGATTTTCTAGATAAAACTGCTAGATAAAATCACACTCAAACAACTTTTGTAAAATAATGTTAAATATGAATCTATTCCTGAAATAAGTTTTAATTAAAAGATTTGTGAATTGCCTTTCTTAAATTTTAATAAAATATATCATATTTGAAAGATTAAATTATTACATAAGTTACTTTGAGACTATAATGTCAAGGAGATTTTTTTGTTGGATAAAGCTAGTTTATCAAAGAATATATATTTTTTCTTTTAATTATTTTAATATCCATATATGAACATAAATTTTATAACTTTTTATTTATTTATTTATAACCGTGAATTTTATTTGAATTTGTATAGCACTGATAAATAAATAAAATAGATAAAAAATAAATAAAAATAAAACAATAAACAGTAAAATATATTTTCTGTATTCTCTTGTAGAAACCGAGTACAATGCTACCTGTACAGATCAGTCTGTCTGTTCTGATACAAACTCAGAATGCAGCAACATAACACCCAGAAGATGTCTGTGTAAAGCTCAGTATTTCTGGAATGGAACTCTGTGTAGACCAGGTGAACATTATGTTACTGAAATGAACAAAATGATAATTAATAAAAAAATTGGTTCTGACCTTGTTTAATGTATTGGTGATACAATATATGCTAGTTTTTAGCTGCTTTTATTTTATTATTTTTTTATCTTATTTTTTTTTTAAATCTGAAAAAAATACAATAATAAAAATTAATATATAGAAAAAAATAGCATTTAATAATAAAAGAAAATGTTCACTGGAGTTGAGATATTTAAAATATAAAATTAAACGCAGCTCTCTTAATGTTTTAGGTTATTTAAGTGGTTTTTTTAAATAAGAAAGTATACATAAAATTATTCATATTTGTTTGCTGTCATTTACCATCTTTTACAGGTATTGTTTTAATTACTGCTTTTTGTGTATAAAAACTACACATTATATTATAGAGACAGTGCTGAACTTTTCAGTAAAATTTAGAAAAAATTAAAGACATAAAAACTGGTATTTTTAAAAAATAATATGTGTACATTTTATTTATTTATTTATTTATTTATTTATTTATTTTTATTATTATTTTTTTTTTTCCAGTATCATTTTTAACTCCTAAAAGTGTCACTGTTACTGTAACAGGCACAAAATATTTAAAAGTTGTATGGACGCCATCAGCTGATCATCAGTTTGTCACAGAATATCATGTTAAGTGGGTATCATCTACTGGTCAGACTGACTCAAAGAATGTCTATAAAAATACAAGCACAAATATCACCAGTCTAACTCCAGGAGAGTTGTATACTGTGACAGTCAAAACTATTGTTAAAGGAGGAGTAGAGAAATCTACTGAGAAAGCTGCTGATCCACAACGAACAAGTAAGATTTATCAGGAAAATGTTTATTATTCTGGAAAATACATTAATATGTATATTTATCCATTATTAAGAGTCTTAGAACATAAATGCATGTTAATACAGACATTTTCATCCAAATGATTTTCATACAAATACATTTAAGTGTGTACATAATTTTTATAACAAATGAATAACAGGTTTAAATTTCTGTAGTTAAAAAAAATAGTAATAGTTTGAATCATGAATTATTTAATATAAATGAAAAAGAAGTATATTTAAAAATAGATAATTATTTTCAAAATAAGATATAAAAAATACCAACTAAAGGTCTTTATTTGTTTTTGCATCAGATATTTACTGTAGAATGAAAATGTTCACACATTTTACAGTGATACTCAGCAGGCAGTTTGGACTTGGTTTCTTGCTTTTCATTATTTTTTCATGTTTAAACACAATACTACCTACATAGAATTCTGTTCCTCAAACCAGAAATGAGAAAGTCCTGAGAAATGACTAAGACTAAACAAAATATCTCTGTTTAATGCACGTTTTCTGATCCATGCTGCTGGTTTAGGTGACCAACATTTTACTGACACAGGACATAAACATTTATAGCTGCTGTATTTTAAAACTGACTAATTTTTATTCTTTTAGGATTGAACACCTGAAATTAATAAAAACTAGTGTAAAATATATAATATTCCTGAAAAGGCTTTCATTATTTTATTTTTATCTGAACATTTTCATTTCTCTCCATTTAAACTCTGATAAACACTTATTAGATTTCATAAGATGTAATATTTTAATTTTCAGCGCCTGCCATGCCAGGACCATATGATGAAAATAAAAGCAATCTGATAGCACCAAATATTACACTATATTTCAAAAAGTCAGAAGGAATCGTCACTCAGTATAATGCCACTCTGATAGGTGTTCCTGAATCTAATAACTACAATAAAGAAAAAACATTTTCACCACAGGCAAATGAATTCCAGCAAGTATTATTCACTGAAATAATACCTGGACAGTATTATAAATTACTGATTACAGCTTACAGCTATGGCATTTCAAGTGACATCTACAAATCGCCACCAATTCGTGGAAGTGTGCAACGTGTGTATATTTAGCTTTTATTTAATCTCTTTTAAAATTTGTTCTATCTATGTTTGTATTAAAATGTATCAAAGATATTTATAATCAAGGAACTGATCAAAAGAGGTAAAGGAATTTACTCTGGAACAAATGATTAAAACAAGTTGGACACAACAATGAAATGCATTAATCATAGTGTTGAAAGTAGTTATGTATATGCATGTAAGCATGTATATCGATGCACTTCTGTATTGATGTGTGCACATATAAAGATATCACTACAGAAAAAAGGAAAGAATAATATTTATAATAAAACTTTTTGAAGCAGCTGGTTAAATATAAAATTTTGGAGTACTAGCTGATTTTGATTAGGCTAAATACTAAATACATATATAACCCTCTGGTTTGAAAAGTACTGCAGAAATGGGTGCATAGTGAACATTTCTGCCATTGGGATTGCAAGCCTTTTATTTAAGATTATAATTACACAACTGTTTTTAAAATTATTTTGAATGACATACATATTTATTCTGATTTCTAAGTCCTAAGGCTTTAAGAATTGCAATCATTTATGAAGTAATGACTGACACTTTAATTCTTAAGCTTTGTCAGTGTAAAACTCTGAGAAGCTTTTTTCAGAGTTGTGTTTGTGTTGCTATATGTGGAAAATAACTGATCTGAAAACATCCAGATTTCTTCATATTTGGAATGGTGTGGAAATATCATAATTTGAAATCTTTATTGAAATATGAATTTTATTTTCTTGCAGTATTTTGTTATTTCTACCATAACAAAATATCTATGATGTTATTGTTTGTGTGTTTTTTAGTATTTTTGGGTGTCTTTTGTTTGAGTTCCAGCATATGATTTTATAGAGAAATTCACAGTTTTCCTGAAGTGGCTTTATATTTTTAATTTTTAATTTATATTTATTTCATCAACTGAAATGAAAGGCAATCTGAACAGGTGTAGTTACAGTTGGCTCATATTTGGAAATATGTTCTTGTTAAACATTGTAATAAATACATGATAATTAATACATTTGTAACTAATTAATTCTGACTAAAGAAAGATATTAACATTTAAATAATTATAAGTATTCATAATAAAAAGAAAAATAAGTAAGTAAGTAACAAAATAACCTGATTTTATAATTCAGCACCCGGAGTTGTCACAAATGTGAAAATTCTTAACACTACAGTTAATTCAATACAAATATCATGGGAAAAACCAGAGAAGCCAAATGGTAAGATTCAAGCATACATCATAACAGTGAAGAACCCAGGAGAAGAGTCTTGTCAACAGAAAATAGTGCTTCACTGTGGTGACTGTAATCATACAGCGGTAAAACTTTAACACATATTTTCTTACTTGAAAACATTATTGTCAAACATTTCTGAAATAACTTCATTTATTTTAATTAACAAGCTATATAAATATATATAGAGATCAAGTGACCATTCTTAAAATAGTTATTTTATTTATTTTTTGTTCTATATATTTGCTGTTCTTTCTAAGTTATCAGATTGTAATATTCTTGTTTGTTTTAACTCTGCAGGTTGAGAGTGATATGGCATGCAACGGTGTTGTAAACTCAACAGTTGATTTGGGGAGTCAAGACCCAGATGATAAATCAGTGGTATTCAAGTATACAATAGAGAATCTACTACCTTTTACAAATTATACAATCGCTGTTTTTGCATTCAGTGATCTGGATTCTGGTGAAAAAACAGTTATCTACCACAATACGTCTACTAAAGGTATCAGTCACTATAGAAATATATGGCATTTTTTTTCCTATTTCTTCACTGTTGATTTTTTCCCAATTTGATTATGATTTAAATCATTTTGTTATTCAATATGAATTAAAAGTATTTCAAAATAATTCTTTCATGATCAAAACTACTTATTTGTCATGTTCATCTTCTGTTCATGTTCTCTTTGATTTTCTTTTTTTTTCATTTATAAGTATATAATATATATTACATACAAAAAGATCAGATAATCATTATTTTTAAAATTGGTTTATTTTTCTAAACTTAAAACAAGAATTTTTATTTTATTTTAGCTGCAGCTTCTCCTACAGGCTTTGGATATTCAGAAAAGAGCAGTTCTTCAATAATGGTAATATGGACACCAGAAACTCCTCAGCCAGGAATCACAAATTACAATTTAACTGTTCATGAAAAATTGGAGACAGGATCAGGTGACAAAATATTATTATCCAAGAACATTGAAGGTAAGCAAAGATTTTATTTTGTATCAGTTTAGAGTAATTTTGATTATTAATACAATAAAAAACAAAACAACATATCCACACCATTAAAAACAAGGAAACCAAACAAAAAACCTCAAAAAAGAAACAAACAACAACAATAATAATAATTCAGCTCATATTATTGTAAAAAAATTATAGTAATTATTACATAATATCCAAATTGCCTGCAAATTATTATTTAACACTGACATGCAGAATGTAATATTTGTAAATTATGGGGGAAAAAAACCAATAAAAAAACTAATGATCAAGGAAAAATGTTGAAAGCGCAGTTTAAATGTTTTCAATATTATTGCATTATAATTTAAGTGTACAAGACTTTCATTCATACCATACATTTTGTTTAATGTTTTTGATTAAGTGTACAAGTCTTTCATTCATACCATACATTTTGTTTAATGTTTTTGATTAAGTGTACAAGTCTTTCATTCATATCATACATTTTGTTTAATGTTTTTGATTAAATGTACAAGACTTTCATTCATACCATACATTTTGTTTAATGTTTTTGATTAGGTTGGGATACTGATCATCAATTAATTACAAATCTGTCCAGTTATTGGGATTACAAGTTTTCTCTGACTGCAGCTACCTCAGCTGGACAGTCAGCTGTGATATGGACAGAATATATTAAAACTAACCAGTCAGGTAAAACATGAACTACCAATATATATTAACACATAATGTTTCACATAACCTAAAAAATAGAAAGAATATCTGCACTAATTATATATATTTATATGTAGGCCTTACT
The DNA here is from genome assembly GCA_012295275.1 of Chrysomallon squamiferum. Lineage (NCBI taxonomy): Eukaryota > Metazoa > Mollusca > Gastropoda > Neomphalida > Peltospiridae > Chrysomallon > Chrysomallon squamiferum. Next base: position 47,046,006 of record CM022665.1, read on the forward strand.
GTTTGATGTGGAGAACAACCTAAGACTAACTGGTTTTTCAAATTAATTTTATTTAAAATTATTATTTTATTTTTTTCCATATTCTTAAAAATAAAGATATAAATAGCTATTTTCAGTTTGAAGAACCACTTTTCTTTTGTCATTTTTTCATGAGCAACAAGAATCAAATTTTCTTTTGGTAAAACAGACAACAACAACAACAATAATAATGACAATAATAATAATAATCATAATAATTACATTTAACAGTAAAAATGACTATGAATGAATTAATGAAATAGTACAGCCAATTTTCAAAATAAAAAGTTTATGTGTTTTCACTAAAATCCATATTAGGGTCTGTTACTTTGATTTGATTCTCTAATCCTTTGTATTGTTTTATTGCCACATTATATAACTGGAACACAAATAAAACATTAATATGAAAGTGTGAAAAGAATTCAGATCATGTATTTGTAACTATGTTATTTTTCTTTATCTGTATTAAGTCTGCATTACTGAAAATGAGTATCAAGAGAAAAAAACTAAGGTACTTTGCTTTTAAGAAATCCTTTTATATATATTTTTATTATTATTTTTTTTTTTTTTTTTCAGCTCCCAAGGCTGTTGATTCATTTTTAGTAACTCCATTACCAAATATTTATGATTATCTCCATGTGAGTTACAATTGTCCAAAACAAAAAGATGGAAGAAATGGAATAGTAATCAGTTCCACTTTAAGATATTTCCCAACAGAGGTAAATATTTCATGGAATGCACTGATAGTGTTAAACCTAATTGTAATACTGACAACAAGTATATATATATATATATATATATATATTTTTTTTTTTTTTTCTAAATACATACTCAACAATAAATAGTTGAATATAATAATTATAACTCAAATAAATATTATAGGTTTGAATATATAAACCAAGAATGAAGTTAAGCACATAATTTTCATAATGACTTATAAAATGAATGATGCCATAATGAATAATAGCTACATTCAATGTTTGTCCAAGATATACTTGTAGTGAAACAAAGTGATCAACATTTTTTATAAATCAAATGGTGCAGGAACTAGTATTATAATGTCGTAAAATAGATTGATACAAAATTAATATACATGACCATATTTTCTTTCAACAGCAATATCAAAGTAAAGCAGTCATTAGCAAAAATATATCAAAACCAAATGAAAACAACTGCCAGTTTTCATTTAATGTATCTGTCACTGCTGAAGTTAATTATACCTTCTCTGTAAGTATGCTTTTCTGTTGTAAAAATGTTCAGAAGAAACCAATAATAAAGAGTTATTCTTTTAGTTTACAAAGACAAACGTTTTATTATTGCTTTAATATGGGTTTCTTATAACATGCTGATATTTTTAGCTTGTTTTTACACATGACTTTAATGAAATAGAACAAAGATTACTCTTTTCTACAATTATTATAAAATCTGATTTGTAAACAATACAGAGTATGTTTAATTATATGAAGGTCTATCAGTGTTCATTATTTTGAAATGTAGTATTTCTTTTTTTCAGGTAAGTCTGAGAACAATTGCTGATGGTGAAATTTCTTCAATGGAAATCTACACATATGCTGGACGTATGTTTGAATATTAATTTATTCATTCCATTTTTTGAAATTATTGTATATTTATATATAATCTCATGTAAAACAAACACTCAAAAAAGTTTATTTTCCTTTGAATGTAAATAAGACATATAGGCCCATTATCAAGTTTATTTCTGAACAAAGAGTATTGTGTCATTTGTAATTCTATCTGGTTTATATATTAGTTTATATATTGCTGAGGGCAAGTAATAGATTTAAAAGTTATTTATTTATTTATTTTTATTTATTATTATTATTATTATTAATTTTATTGTTTTGTTTTGTTTTTTTTCTAGCTCCAGTGCTTACTGCAGATATAATGAGTAAACCACAGAATCCAGTTCAGTATGAAAAAAAGATTGCTCTCCAAGTAAAACCTAGATCTATATACAGTTCAAAAACAGGAAAAGTTATACTGGCTGGTCTCATTGTCTACAGAGAAGATATTTACCCAGTGACGGTATAGTAGTATAACAAAATAACTCTGAGCTGACACTGTACTGAGTCTACCATTAACCACACCAAACAAATGAGTGTATATACAGGAATCAATAACATGCAAAAGTGTGAATTTTATTTTATTATTATTATGTTTATTAAAAACTCAGTGATATATGGTTTCCATGCATGCAAAATGTTGTAAGGCTCTTTTTGATTGTGTATCCAAGAATTTCAGATATCACTATTCATTCTTATTATACAAATAACTAGTGATAAAAGTGTTTTGTTTTACAGTTTATCACATGTCAGCAACACAATGATTTAACTATTGAAGTTCCTCAGTGATTTCATTAAAATGTATTATTAATGAAAATATATAAATCCATAACTGGGCCCAATTTATATATACTCTAATTTAGAAAGAATGCTTTGTGGTATTTATGTTCCATTTTAAAATCAGTGAATTAATGTATCACATTGAATAGTTTTTTGTATACATATTTTCAGCAATTTCAACATCATTATATACTTACATCTTACATTTAAATTGTTATATTTACATCTATTTAGTCACTGAATCATTTTTGTTGCTGAATAATGTATTTCAATTAAGTATACTTATTGACCAAAACTGCAACCATAATAACAACTTACTTCCTCTGTATCTTTAGTGGCTGTGTTGTTGTTCAGAATGCAGAGTAATAACAGAATCTGTTTTTAATCTGAGAATATGTTATCTGGATATCATCTACTTTTATCATAGTTATTTTTTTCCCCCTCAGATGGTGATGTAAGTAGTGAAGAGGTTAATTATATTTTTTGCAGGACGAAGAAAACGTGATATTATCAAAGTTGATCGTTATAAAAATTACCATAACTGGTATGATTCAAAGAAAAAGGACTTCAGTTTGCCATACAGGACAACCAATGAAAGCTGGATCGATAGAGGTACTAGAAAACATTCACAACAATATTTTTAACTTGTTTATTTCAAATTAATTTACACATATAAACAGAAAGTGGAATGAAAAAGATGTCTGGTTTCAACTTCTTCCAATTTAAAAAATATATTTTACATATACATCCTCACCTTACACAAAGTGAATTTTCAAATGAAAACATCCTACATAATATTTTTGAACTGAAGCAAATTATATGAAAACAATATTATATCTTCTTATCTTAATTAGTTTATATAGCCATTTCAAAAATAAACAGCAGCAGCAGTAAAATAAATTTTATCAATTAAATGTGTATTAAAATTATTAAGATTTTTATTTTTATTTTTTTAATTTTTTAAGTAATATGAAACTCTTATAGCATTCAAATATGATATAATGCAAGTATTTCACCTGAAATTAATGTTTTTTACAGATTTACAAACAGCACAATATGAGATTGGAGTTATGAACTGTGACAATGAAAAAGGAAAAACTGATTTCTGCAATGGGGAGCTGCCGTCTGGAAAAAAATTTGTGTTAGTACATTAATTCATAATTTTTTTTATTTCTTAAACAATTCACAGCACTACTGTCACTTTTAGTAGATTTGTTATATAAATAATAAAGAAATCATTTAACAATTCATGTTTTGAGAAGTTTTAAACTAGATAAAATAAAAAAAGAAACTGAAAGCATTTAATCTATTTATCTTGCAGAGTTGTTCTGTTTAGCTGTACAGTTGGGGGCTGTTCAGAAGGTTTGGGCATTCATTTAGTAACTAAACAAGGTAAAAACAAATCACAATTCAGTATTATTCAATTTACTATCATTACAAAGTGAAAGCTATAATAGGCTATTAAAAAAATAAAAAAATTCCTGTCATAAAATTATTATATTTTTCATACATTTTTTTTCTTCTTAAATTAGCTGAATATTTAGGTCTCCAGACTGAAGTTTTAGAGACCTTGATTACCATTTTAAAATTCTCAAGCAAATGTTTAGACAGTTAATACATTAAACACTGTTTTAGTGCATTAAATTTAGAGTGTGATATTTAAGTAATTTCTATTTATTTTCTTCTTCTTCTTTTGTTGACATATAAGCATTAATTGTATTATTTTGGATTCAAGTCTAAGATTTTTGCATGAATCAATTTCAGGAAAACAAATGATGCAATATGTTTTAACATGTTCTGTCAATAAATTAAAAAGAGAAAAAAAAATGTTTAGAAAAAAATGTAGGAATAAAATAAAAAAGATATAAACAAAAATCACCTCCCTTTCATTAACAAAACAAGCAATAATATTATGGTCATGGCATAAAAAGTACACATTATTATTATCATTTAATGTAACTTTTTTAAATCGTAAACTTAAATAAATACAATAAACATACACATTATAAAATGTAGCAATATGGTGTTTTACAAGTAAACAATAAAATTTAGTTTCTTTACAGAAATTTTCTTTTTCCAGCTGTTTATTACAGAAGTTAACTGACAGAAAATAACCAACAAAATCAAAACCTAATGATCCTAACTTCATATTTGGTGTTTTTATTGTTGTTGTTGTTGTTGTTACTGTTATTATTATTATCATTATTACTAATACTCACAAAATATAGGAAAACATTGATTCAAAACAACAAAAACATATTAATAAATTTTATTTTATTTTAATTTGGTATTCTTTCTAAACATCTAACAAAAGTATTTGTCTATAAACGTCATGTTCCTTTCATTTGAACTGAAAGTTTTGTTTTTATGAATGATTTTATCTACAGCTGAAACTCAAACTGGACTCATTGTTGGCATTGTTATAGCTGTTATTGTTATTCTTGCTTTGGTCGTTGTCATTGTCTTCCTCATCAGGAGACGCAGAAGGTATGGTTAATTTTCATGAAGTGTTCTTTATCTACTCACTGAGAAATCAGTTATAACTTTGTGAAATGTAACTCCAAATAATTGTCTTTAAGAAAGTTTCAGTGGACTGACATCACTTTCTTAGTTGTCAGAATTTAATTTAAATATATAATTGTGGTTTTTAAATCAATTACATGCTAAGATATTTTAACATCTTCATTAAACATAATTTCTAAATTTTTCTATTTCCAAACCAAGTTATTGTTTCAAACTAAACAAAACTCATTCACTCACTCACTTAATTGTAAGCACAAAACTAGTTTTTACAGACATTTTCTGTTTTTGATTCCAGTTATATTGATGGTGATATCTGTCATATAATTTATACATAGTATTTGTTTAAATTCCACATTTCAGGAAGTCACCTGGTGGCAAGTATAGGCCTGGTTCTGATATTTCTCTTCCTGAAATAGATAAAACAAGGTATATGAAACACACCATTTTTAATTTCATTCAAGAGTTCTCTAAATTTATGTTGTTAATATTGTATTTAAAATTGGTAGGCATCAGTTGGCATACTTTTTCATTTCTCTTCCTTTTTCCTTATAAATACTTTATCACACTTTTGTAAATTAGCATTCATCATTTTTTTCATGTGAATTATTTTTAATATAGAACATTTTATTTTCTTATTCTGTAAACCCCCCACACACACATAAAAGAAGGTTTGAAAACATGAAAAAAAAGGGATTTTTTTATATATATATATAGAATATTCATTTGTAACCATTATTTATTCATTATTTTTTAAATAGACCTGTTAAAATGGCTGACTTCAAACGACATGTTGAAAAACTACACAAAGATTCAAATCTTCTCTTTTCTCAAGAGTATGAAGTAAGATCATTTAGTTTGTGTATTTTAAATTAATAAATACCCTTTGTTAACTGTGTACATACCAACATTTTGAAAAATTATTTTATTTTCGTATCTTGAAACTTTTTTCTGACATGAAAATACCAAAAAAACAATCACATATTGAAAACAAATATTTAGCAAAGAGAGAGAGAGAGAGAGAGAGAGAGAGAGAGAGAGAGAGAGAGAGAGAGAGAGAGAGAGTTGATGAATGTTACGAAAAACAAAACACATTACAAAATATTAAATTTATTTTTGTTTGTTATTCTTTACACACACACACACACACACACACATATATACACACACACATATTTTATCATTTTATTAAAATTTGACAAATCTTTCTCACAAGTTCCAGATCTTGGAGTTTATTGTTTATTACATATCAACTAAATAGTTACGTTTTACAAACTTATATTATTTTGTATATATATATTTTCTTATTATTATTTTAATTTAAAATGTCTCTGTTTAATTTACACAGGACCTGACTTCTTTATCTCCTAATCACCCAAGATTGCATTCAGAAATGGATGGGAATCGAGTGAAAAACAGATACGTCAACATTCTACCATGTATGTAGAACTAGTGAGAGTAATTCTGAGAACTTGTATCTGAGAATTTTACTAACTTAAATAGAAAAAACATGTAGAAATTGTCTTAGTCAAGCATGACATAAAAATAAAACCAAAAAGATGTATGTAAAAATCTAGATGTAAATGACAAAGTGATTCAGATCTATGTGGCTCACAGAATAATTATTATGAAAATATATTAATAGAATTTTGTCCCTTCATTTTTCTGTATTGGTGTAATAATGATCCAAATGGAAGCTTGATATTTCTTCTTGTGATAACAAAGATAAACATATATGCAAACATCATTAAACTGCCTTCCTGTTTCAATTAGTTATTAAAATTTGTTTGAAAGTAATTAGCAAAATAAATAACTCTCTCTCTCTCTCTCTCTGGAAAGTGAGTGTGGAATCTACGGATATAATTATTGTTGATAGGAATCCTTCAACTCACAGCCTTAATATCATCACATTTCAGTGACGACCAAAAAGATGTTTAATTTTCTCTGAAAAACAAGTTTATTTATTTTTTATTTTTGCTGTTTCAGTTGACCACAGTCGAGTGAAGCTGCTGCCACTGGACGAGGATCCAGAGAGAGATGACTCCTCCGACTACATCAATGCCAACTACATCCCTGTGAGTGAATGTTTCTTAACTTTCCATCCTGTTCAAACTACTTTAAGAAAAACTCTGAAGTTAAACGGTAAACTTCTTTAAGGTACTGGCAGATCAAAGAGATCTGATACCAACTTTGATTCCAAAAGTCAGTGTAGAAATATTATATTTATTATTCAAAATATTAAAAAAAAAAAAAAAAAAAAACACAAGGAGGTTTAAATCATCTTTTCTAATCACTCTTCTTATATGGGTTACTGGAGATGTAACCATTTTTGCCTGATGCATTTTAAAATTTTAAAACAAATTTTAATGAGTATTTCTATCTTTTTTTCTTTTTTTTTACCCTGATTAATTTTTTTAATATTTCTCTTTTCATTATTTGTAAGCACTGGATGACACCTAATAACTGTCAGTGTTATTCTTTACTCAACATCTATCACTTTTTTTTTTTACTACTGTACAGATACAGTTACTTTATTTTAAATTCAGTGAACAAATGATGTAATTTGTTTCAAGGGCTACAAAGGACCTCGTGAATATATTGCTACTCAGGGACCCATGACAGGCACAATTGCTGATTTCTGGAGAATGATGTGGGAACAGCACTCCACCCTTATTGTGATGCTGTCAGATCTCCAGGAGAAAGGAAAGGTCTGGATGAAATCTTATTTTCTTATTTTTAATATTGACACTAATAAGATGTGGCATATTTTACAAATTATAAATGTATTGAACAGAAACATAAACAGTCTTGTATTTTTATCCAAAATAACTTCATTGTATAGAAGATATAACAGATTAAATTTGACATTCTGACATATTATTATCTTCTTTTTTTTTGAATCTCTCAATTAATTTACTTGGAGATAATGCAGAAAGGGGTTTCTTTTTTGATTGTTTAAATGGTTATCATTTTCATTTCAGTCCATAAATCAGTGGGTAGTAATGACTTGAGACAAAAACATAATTTTATCATTTGATTTCAGACTTTCACCATATTCATCTTGATCAGAGTGTTATGTTCAACTTCTTGTGCTTATTATAAACACTTGGCTATTGGGTCTTCTCTAATCATCATCATCATCATCATCATTATTATTAATATTATTATTATTATTATTTTAAACATATCATATTGGCTTTGTTATTTGGTTTATTATGAGACTATAGGCACATAAAGATGATTGTTTTATGGTATTCTGCAGCCCAAGGTAGATCAGTACTGGCCAGGAAATCTATATGAACCTGTCAATTATGGTGAGATAACTCTGGAACTGACAAGTATGTCCACAATGAACAAATTCACCATTCGAATTTTCAAAATGACTTTGGTAATAATTTACTTTTTTTGCTGTTGATATTTTTTTTATTTTTTTATTTTTTATTTGTCCTTAAATAATTTTATTTGCTGCCTAATCATTTAAATGGATTAACTTGTAAATTATTTCTTATAAAAGAATTTCTAATTTTGAGACAAATCAACAAAAAATAATAATTACATATTGCTGCACAGAAAAATGTACAGATAACTGAAAGAACAAGTTTTAATAATAAAAAAAAATAAAAAAACAAGCTGCAGTAATTACATTTTTCTTAAAAACTACTTTTCGCTACTACACTTTTAAATATTTATCATTTGAAATTTATTTTTATTTTTTCTTTGGTGGGATCTGACTAATAATAATATACTAAGAGTACAAAGCACCAAACAATCATGGTGTACTGTATACATGCATCCATTACTATTACTCTTACTATTACTCTTACTATTATTATTATTATAATTATTATTATCATCTGATCAGGGCAAAGAGGAGAGACTGGTTAGACAGTATTTCATTCCTGGCTGGGAGGACTACAGCGCCAACCTGACACCAGAAGATGTCATAAACTTTATTCAGACAATTCGTAGAGAAATTCGACCCACATCTGACTGTGGACCTATTGTAGTCCACTGCAGGTCAGTGGTTTAATATATTCACCTACCAGTTCTCAGTCGTATGGTCATATAGAGCAGGGTTTCAATATACGAGAGTGTCTCTTTCATAATACATAAAAAACAGTGGATTAAAATCAAAAGTTTGCTGAATATTTTTTTTTTTATCAATTCCTTTTCATTTCTATTCAGGTTGCTGAATTTCAGTTAGAATGTTTCATTTACAATTGCTGGTGTTTGTAAATAAGTAAAAAAATAATGTTATTAATAAATATATTGCCACTTACAGTCCTGGTGTTGTGAATATGTAAGAGATAATTATAAATAAATATACTGTTACTTAGAGTGCTGGTGTTGTAAACATGCTACAGATAATTATAAATAAATATACTGTTACTTACAGTGCTGGTGTTGTAAACATGCAACGGATAATTATAAATAAATATGCTGTTACTTACAGTGCTGGTGTTGTAAACATGCTACAGATAATTATAAATAAATATCCTGTTACTTACAGTGCTGGTGTTGTAAACATGCTACAGATAATTATAAATAAATATCCTGTTACTTACAGTGCTGGTGTTGTAAACATGCTACAGATAATTATAAATAAATATACTGTTACTTACAGTGCTGGTGTTGTAAACATGCTACAGATAATTATAAATAAATATACTGTTACTTACAGTGCTGGTGTGGGAAGATCAGGGACTTTCATAGCTCTTGATGTCTTCCAGCAGTGGGTTGATGAACATGGACTTGATGATGAACTTGACGTGTTTGAGTATGTTCTGAAAATGAGAAACAACAGACAACATATGGTGCAAACTGAGGTAAATGCATAATCCTATGTATGTGTGTGTGTGTGTGTGCACTTACTGATTAATGGATCACTTTTACTGTCAGCAGTCAAGCACATGAATTGCAATGCTGAAAATCTACAATGACAAGACTATAAAAAGTTTCTGATTTAAAAGAAACTGCGACATTAAAACACGAGTTATCCTTTAGAAGACAAGTTTTACACTTCGACGTTACTTCATTAAAAATAAATTTATTGCTAATCTAACAAACCACCCGTACAGTCTGCTCTCATTTACGAATCTTATTTTACTTAGCATTTTCACACCTTTGTTAAATCATTGTACAGAAACAGTACATCTTCATCCATGACACTTTGAATGTGATGATAGAAAAGAGGAAGAGTATCCTGTGTCCACCTGACGACAACATCTACGCAAACAAAGATATGTTTGACAACAAAGCCTTTGGTAAGTATTTCTCATTATTTTTGTGTTTTTTGAAGGAATTTGTGGGTTTTATTTAGTGTTTGACAAGATACAATATTTTCATTTGTTTAAACTATGCTGGTACGTACTTCTGGTTTTATGGGGTTTCTTTTTTAAAAAAAGAAATTGGGTTCATTTTAATTTGGAGACAAAACATCTCAAATTTGCATTGGTCTCAATTACATTGATATGATTTTCCCAGGCATCAAACCCAAAAATAATATTTTATATACATTGGTGTCTCATTACGTTTTTATCACTGTTTACAGAGCCTGAAGAAGAGAATCTTTATCAGAATGTACAACAAATAAAGACTCCTAACACACCAACAACAGTGCTGTAAGCCTACAGTGCAGAGATGTATGTGATGGGATTTTCTTAAATCATGACTGAAGTAACTGTACATTCCAGGAACTTGTGTTTACTGATATACAACTGTTTAGTTTTTGAAACAGATTAAAAAAAAAAAAAAAAAAGTACAGTTATTTAATCAGAAAAAAAGACGAATATAATGGTTTTGTGCATAATACCAATATTTTTAGTTTGTTAACCAAAAAAAAAAAAACCTGATTTCTTGGGATGTAGTATTAATATGGTTGTAGTGATTCAAAGCACAGAATATTTCATTGTGATCATTATTTTTATACAAATATACCTCTTTCTGCAAGAATTATCCTATCATTTCTTGGTGCAAAAAAATATATATATTTTTTTAAAAATGTGAATTCCTGTTCATTTCTATAGTTTAATCATACAAAGCCATGCATCTTTTTGAAACTTGATTTATAAATCAAAATAAATTATGAAAACTTGCTGGCACAATCAAATTTGCAAAATGACTTATACTTAAGTATTTTTCAGTGTTTCCTTAAAAATGACTTATTCTGAAGTATTTTTTGCTGTTTCCTTAAAAATGACTTATTCTGAAGTATTTTTCACTATTACCTTAAAAATGACTTACACTGGAATATTTTTCACTATTTCCTTAAAAATGACTTACACTGGAATATTTTTCACTATTTCCTTAAAAATGACTTACACTGGAATATTTTTCACTATTACCTTAAAAATGACTTACACTGGAATATTTTTCACTATTTCCTTAAAAATGACTTACACTGAAGTATTTTTCACTATTTCCTTAAAAATGACTTACACTGAAGTATTTTTTCATCAAATCCTTTACTGAGTGTACAGCGTCATAAACCTTTTAATTCATTCTTTTTTTTTTCACAAACTAATCAAACACACGGTGAGAAATACTTCAGTGACTTGGTGACAAAAAGAAGAAAATTACAAAAACAACTTATCAACCTGTAGTAGTAAAAAAAAAATAATAATAATAATTTTAAAAAATGTTTAAAAAGTCGTTAGTAGAGATAAATTAACAATTTTTGAAACTTGAAACTGAAATTCAGAATAACCATTATTTTCATCATTGCTAGAACATTTTGAATTTGCAGAAATGTATATGCATATCATCACATTGTTATATGATGTGAAATATGATTGAAAAACAAGAGACTATATACAGATATATATACATAGATATATAGATATAGATATTGGCAAAATCTGCTAATTTATAGACAGCTGGTACAAATATATTACAAAATAATAAAATCTGCAAAACATCCAAACCAAATTAGTAAATGACTTAGATGTACAAAATAATAATAATAATAATAATAATAATAATGATAATAATAATAATAATAATAATAATAATAATAACAAAAACAAAAACAATAATACTGATGATAATGATACTACTACTACTACTACTACTACTACTAATAATAATAATAATAACAACAACAAAAACAATAATACTGATGATAATGATAATAACAATAATAATAATAATAATAATAATGTCATAATAATAATAACACAGTTGATTACAAAATTATCATTACTTAGATGCTTATATAATTAATTACAGCTATGCTGTAATATATCAACAGTAACATTATATCCAAAATAATAAGTTATTATTATAAGTTTTGGTATAGTTATATCTTTATCATAAGATATAAAAATCTATAAAGTGATGAAGGAAATGTTTGAAATTGTTATGCTAATGATTCAAAAAACATTAACAGAATATCAAAAATAGTTTTCATATAAAATAATTTTCCAAAGCATTTGTTTTTTCAATAATAATAATAATAATAATAATAATAATAATAATAATAATAAAAGGAGAAAAAAACAAAAACAAAGAAAGAAAATGAAACAAATTGTGAAATTGATCGCTAAAATTTTAAAATAAATATTTCTTCTTCTTCTTCTTATTATTATTATTTTTATTATAATATATAATTTTTAATATCTCATATTTGTTATATAATAGTTGTATCTGTTAACTTGTTATATCTGCTAATATATTACTTATTTTGTTATTGTTTTGATTACTGACCCCTAAAACTTATTTCATAATCAGAAAAGAAAATTTATTTATCATATCCTCATTAACTATGCAGTGATTTTGATCTATGCACACAAATATATATATATATTTTCTATTTTTCTATGTTATTTTTATGCTTGATATATTCATATACAGATATATATATATAGAGAGAGAGAGAGAGATATTTTTAATATATATTAATTTAGAGAATTCCTTTTATTGATGTGCATAATAGTTGCTTTCATAACAATTGTATCATTTATACAAATTTTGATTTTCAGACACGATTTATTTTTTAATTTTGATTGTACTGTATGCATTTGAAATTAGTAGTATAACTGATCAGTCTAGTGCTTGAGAGATCCCTGACAAAAATTACTTATAAAGAGGTGGATTTTCAATTAAATATATAACACCTCAGTTTTATATGTATGGCATATTTTTAATTTTGTTCATATTTAGAAATGAAAAGTTTCATATATATAAAATCTGTTTAGAGAAAAAAAAAAAAAAGAAAAAAAAAAGTGTAAAATTTCCCAATACAGCAACAAAATTTTTTTTTTTTTTTTTTTTTTTGTAGCTAATGTCTCACATTATAAAAACTTTTTTCTTTTACATATTTCTTTTAAATGCTTCTAGAGGATTCAACATTCAAAAGCATCTGTATTTTCAAGCTAATAAGTTTATATCATAATTTTATTCAAATGATCTCTAATTATTGTGTAGATGACGTCTCATTTATGAATTTGTATTGTGAATTATTTTGTTTATCAGTTGATTTGTTTCAAACGCTAACAAAATGTACTTTTACTAAACATTTTGCATTGCAGTGTGAAGATTAACAAACAAATTGAATATGATCTTAAATATTAGTTGTTTTTCTTTTGTTTTTTGGGGTGGGTGTGATTTTTTTAATTTATTAATTTATTATTTTTGTTTGTTTGATTGTTTGTTTGTTTGTTTGTTGCATTTCTTCTTCTTCTTCTTTTATTTTTTA